>LOND01003135.1:18161-29977 GCA_014220965.1 Paragonimus kellicotti | reverse complement strand
ATACAAATAATTTTCCTATCATTTGGCTTGCGGTTGTGTCGTTTACTTGCGGGATAAATGTTGAGGCTGGCCAGTTCTAGACAGCGATAGCGTAACCAGTGATAGGCACAAAGTAGTCAATAGTATAATCTTGAGATAGATAATACAGCGCCAGAAGAAAAACTGTTGCTTCTCAGATGTGCACTTTTCAGAATTTTTCACTATGTTATGTTACTTCTTGTGGATGAACACGCAGTCCCTCACATGAGAGTCCGGCTCGCCTAGATAATTTATGCTTTGCTACGGTTACAATGTGTTCAGTGGATATCGGTTGCACTACACAGGAATTATTAGTGCGTCATTTGGTTACATACGAGTCAACTACGTTACCGTCTAGTTCAGTCTTCCAGGTGGCAATGCACATATTACCTTCACCCGGCAGATTGACGACTGGACATTATAGAACTTCCCTCCACTCCTCGAGTAAATTTGTGGCCTCAAATATGGAGGAAGGGTCAAGGTTGCTAGACGATGCTCTATTGTCTGGAAGCTTAACTGGTTCATATTTCAATAAAAATATGTTCCCTCGTGACGAAGTTATCACTGATGGTAGCAATGAGACTGGACCGTGACGTAGTGTGACAGCTTGCGCATCTCGATGATGTATTGGGCGAAACTGGACAGTGTGGTCACCCACACCGATAGAGTCACTTACATCAGACAGGCCAATGGGTAGAGGTCTGACGAACCAGTCTCCTGGTCCTCCAGGTTGGGGGTTGGAAGAAGGTTGGCATCTTTTTCCGGAAAAAGTACCAGTTCTGGTACATTGCCACCCAACCGCTGCCTTGCGGTACAGGCTTTTGAGCCAAAGGCTTTGCGTTCTGCTCAGTACTTCGGAATGCGCTTTGCAGCCTCAAAATGCAAAGTACTTCTCCAAAATTGTTGCGATCACGTAGATTTAATGTTAATATGAAATCACGGAGAGATTTGTGACCTTTGTATACCTGGGAAGCTACATCAGCGGTGACGACGGAGGTATAGGAAATGAAAAAGAAGCGGGTATTCCCAAGGCTAGGGCGGTGTTTGCTGATCTGAGATACCTATGGCGACAGAGAGGTATTCCTCTTAAGGGTCGCGTATATCAAACAACAGTGAGGGCTGTATTACTTTACGGCAGCGAAACCGTGGCCGCTCAGGGTAGAGGACGTGAACCGTCTTCAGGTATTTGACCACCGATGTCTGCGTTCAATCGCTCGTATCGGGTGGCACCAGCGAGTAAGCAACGAGGAGGTTAGGAAGCGGGTGTTTGGCACTGATTGTCAAACGAGTTCTTTTGTTCAGTCGCTACATTTGCACAGACTTAGATGGTTAGGTCATGTACTAAGGATGCCAGCTAGTCGTTTGCCACACCGAGCACTGTTTGCCGACTGGCGCAAGGTGCGAGGTGGACAGATGATGACCTGGCGTAGACAAATGAAATCGTTTACGAAGGGGTTGGTCACTGTAGGATCGGGTTCGTCTCCCGGGCTGGGGCCCTCGCGACTCAGAGTCGGTGGCTTGAGACGTTAGGTGAGATGGCGGCTAATCGAGCTCAGTGGCGTGAATGTTGTCGTTGTTTGGCCGAGTTGTCTGTGAAAGTGATGCGGGGCAGTGAAAGCCGTAAGGAAGCTGTCTTGCTTTGATGGAACGGGTGCCTTACTTTCCTTACAGCTGCGGTTGTTTGTTGGCCAAAGATGCTAGACGACCTCTAATATTGCTGTGTTTGAATATAGACGTAGCTATGTTTAGTAGTTAGGTCCCGTTTGCCCTTCTGTTTTCTTCCTGTATAGGTTTTTTCCCCTTTCGTTTATTTTCCTGGTTGTGTGGCAGTCAAGCATCAGTGTGAACCACTGATGTTTTGCTGTTTATGATGATGGTAAAAAAGTGTTTCAATGGTTAAATAGATTTCGGAGAATAATCGACAAAGCCGTTTTTTATCTTCTCTGAAAAGTGTATCGGAAAGCGACAGCTACGATCAGCTAAGAAGTACAATGATTGTTAGCACTTCACCCCAAATCTATCGACACAGACCCAAGAACTTCGCATGTTTGCCGTATTAGCACGTGTCCCAACATTGGTACAGCAACTGTCAGGAGTTACTTCCGCGATGCCCTCTTTGGTCTTTTGAGACTAGCTAAACACTTGAACGTCGCTGTGCTTGTTGACTATATGAACGCACAATTTGACCGCCTCACTTCGAAGGCGGCCGTCGACGGCACTATTCTGTTGGAGATAGTCGTCCAGTTTTGAGTAACCACATTGGTGCACACCGTGTGTTCTCTGCAGGAAAACTAAACAAAGCAATGTCGACGGCATATTCAACATCAATCGGCCTACTATCCAACAGAAGCTTCAACCCGAGATCGTCGGAACTTCCCGGTGCTCCTCCCAGAATATCGTCCATAACATAATCGAACAGTAACGGGGGGAAATCGGACACCCCAGGGTAACGTTCGATGTAGTTGCCCATGAATGCGCTCACAGCAGACGTACAACTGCTTTAAATTTATTCACTTAACTGCGACGGAAGCTGCCTCGGAAACCGGGCGACTGAATCAAAAGGGCGTATACGCCCGAAAATGCCACGACCATTCACTCAGATGACGAGCGCCGATGCCCCAATATCTGTCACAAGGTACCTCCTCGAATAAGTCATAACCTGTTCTTCTCTGCTTTTCGGAAGTGGTCGATTATGACACCCGCGATAAGCCTGGATGCAACCGGAACAAGAAATATATCTCTGTACCTATCACACGATGTTTTGGCCTCAACATGGTCGAAAAACTTCCGGCATCACTGAAAAATCCTGATGTAGCTTCCGGTACATACAGTGCGCGCTGCAATGGTTAGAATCAGATATCATATTTGCTGCGTACCTAACCGTCAAGTGACTCGTCAGACTCGAAAGTCTGGGTTCCAGTGAGGTCTCAAAAAATACATTTACTGCTGTCTTTGCCGGTCAGATTTTTGAGGTGGAGTGGGGTCACCCTTTCGCGGCACGAATGACTGGAGAGTGTCAGAAGTTACCGTTGCCTTGACGGACGCTATACCTCAATAAATATTGTCTGGGCACAATCGAAAGTCCGCATTAGGCATCTCATCACCAAGTTGACTTACATCCCCCGATCAAGCTCCCGAAAGAGGGAGTGTTCGGTCTTCAAAATGACCCCAGGTGGAAGAGGTGGACTAAATCGAGCAACCCAAAGGACGTATCCATACATCCCTCCCACGGAAAAGTGAAAA
Organism: Paragonimus kellicotti; assembly: GCA_014220965.1. Lineage (NCBI taxonomy): Eukaryota > Metazoa > Platyhelminthes > Trematoda > Plagiorchiida > Troglotrematidae > Paragonimus > Paragonimus kellicotti. The sequence continues at coordinate 26,716 of LOND01003135.1, read as the reverse complement.
ATGTGTCCCTTCGCCAACTAGCTCCGGTTGGTGTGAGCAGTGATCAGTCAACCAAAGAGCTAGATGTGGGTGACTACTTTATGGTACTCTGAATACATTTGGGATTTTACAAGAGTTGAAACCAGGTCACCAATGACCACGGCACGAATCCGGCGTAAATAACTCGAACTTCCAATCACAGTGTGATAGGAGCAGATATGATGCATTAGAACATACCGTGAGGCGGCAACAAAAAACCCACACGTACAATCCAAGGAATACAGACAAATAGATACCGTTTCTCGTGAAACAATTATATTTCATCCCTGTCGCATCCCTTCCCTCATCATCGTTATCATAGACAACAATTCATCAGTGATTCACACTGATGTTTAACAGGCACACAAACACAAAAAACCTGTAAAGAAAGAAGAGGGACCTAACTACTAAAAATAGCTACGTCTATATTCAAACATACAACATCAAGGCGCCTACACCTTGCAAACAAACAACCGAGCTGTAAGTGAAAGTAAGGCGTCATCAGCAAGACAGCTTCCTTACGGCTTTCACTGCCCCGCTCACTTCACAGACAACTCGGCCAAACAACGACAACATTCACGCCACTGAGCTCGATTAGCCGCCATCTCACCTAACGTCTCAAGCCACCGACTCTGTGAGTCGCGAGGGCCCCAGCCCGGGAGACGAACCCGACCTACAGTGACCAACCCCTTCGTAAACGATTTCATTTGTCTACGCCAGGTCATCATCTGTCCACCTCGCACCTTGCGCCAGTCGGCAAACAGTGCTCGGTGTGGCAAACGACTAGCTGGCATCCTTAGTACATGACCTAACCATCTAAGTCTGTGCAAATGTAGCGACTGAACAAAAGAACTCGTTTGACAATCAGTGCCAAACACCCGCTTCCTAACCTCTCCTACTCGCTGGTGCCACCCGATACGAGCGATTGAACGCAGACATCGGTGGTCAAATACCTGAAGACGGTTCACGTCCTCTACCCTGAGCGGCCACGTTTCGCTGCCGTAAAGTAATACAGCCCTCACTGTTGTTTGATATACGCGACCCTTAAGAGAAATACCTCTCTGTCGCCATAGGTGTCTCAGATTAGCGAACACCGCCCTAGCCTTGGAAATACGCGCTTCTATTTCATTTCCTACACCTCCGACGCCACCGCTGATGCAGCTTCCCAGGTATACAAACCGGTCAACAATCTCCATGACTTCATTATCTAACATTAAATCTACGTGATCACAACAATCTTGCAGAAGCACTTTGCATTTTGAGGCTGCAAAGCGCATTCCGAAGTACTTAGCAGAACGCGAAATAGCGTCCAGTGTTGTTTGTGCCGCTTGAAAGTTGTCAAACAGCAACACCTTGTCGTCAGCATAATCAAGATCAGTCAGTCTTTCACCAGGTAGGAGGTCCACGCCGGCATCATTTGAGTGCCGCAGACAGTCCTCCATTATTTCGTCTATGACGAAATTGAACAAAAATGGTGAAAGGGGACAGCCTTGACGTACGCCGCTCCTGGTGCTGAAACTGTCAGATACTTCGCCGTAAACCCTAACCTGAGCTGAAGTATGGGAATAAAGCGCCGACAGTATGTTCACATACTTAGTCGGTACACCCCTACGTTTAAGCGACTCTAAAAGTGTAGATCGATCCACCGAATCAAACGCACCTTTATAGTCGAGAAATACGGCGATTGTTGGCCGGCGGTACACATGACGCTGCTCCAGAATTTGACGAAGGGTAAAAATGTGATGAGTATATCCTAATCCAACGCGAAATTCTGCCTGTCCTCCATTTGTTTGCCTCCCAAGCTGTAGTGAGGCGACGGAGTATAACGGATGCCAGAACACTAGTAATGACATACGTCAAACTAATTTCCGTGTGGTTTTCGCAAGAACCCTTAAACCTACTAAATATGGAAACCAAGATCGAGTGACCCCAGCACGGAGGAGATGGTCTCCGTCGTCCACACAAGTTGAAACAACTGAGTCAATGCCTCTACTAACGCCTCCCACCTTCTTTGAAAAGTGCCGGCACGAGATCATCTGGGCCAGCAGCCCTATTACGATTGAGAGCCGAAAGGCAATTGCGAACCTCAGTCTCAGTGGGTGGTTCCAAATCTACCGACCAGGGTGCTACATCACAAGTTTGTGGCGGCAACACAATAGAAGCAGGAGGCCAACTAAATTGACCCTCAAAGTGTTCCGCCCACCGCTCTAACCTTCTGGAACTTATTATGGATGAGTGTGCCATCTGCCTCGCTGATAGCTTCACTGACAGACGGTCGCCTGAGACCAGTAGCACGGATAAGCTTGAACAGTCTGCCAATGTTCCCTGAAACAAAAGCGGTTTCCATTTCCTTAACTTTCTCCATTAACCAAGCCTCACGATCAGCCTTTAGACTACGTTTCAGTTTCCTACGGATATCTCTCCTAGACTTGTTATATGAACTGCCAGGAAGGAATGTTCCGTCTGGCTTCTAACAACTCCAGGGATTTCTCCGAGATCCAATGTTTGTTCAACCCACGAACCCCGTGCCGCATGCTACAGTACCTGCTTCATAAATTGCTGTGAGATCTCGGTCCAGCAGCTATTAGGATCTTCGGAGTGAGAACTACTAAGGCAGCTTTCTAAGCTGGTTTGGTACTTATGCTTTACCGATGGTAAAGCCAGTTTCTCAACAGCCAGTCGTTGCCCAGCAAAAGTAAGAACAAAACGACAACGTACCAACGCATGATCTGAATCCAAGTATGTGCTCCAATAAGAACGACAGTCTTGAATCGAACCACCTATAACTAACAGCTATGTGGTCTATCTGAGACCAGGCCTGATTCGGAGGAGGGCGCCAAGTATAGCAATGACGTGCACGATGCCTAAAACTAGTGCTGGCTAAAAATAGCTTATGCTCAGCGCACAGCTGCAACAATCGCCCGCCATTATCTGAGCGATGTGATGCTATCCCAAACCTGCCACCTAAACAAGACTCGGCCTCACCAAGGCGACCGACCTGGGCGTTCATGTCTTTAGCCAGAACGACTATATCAGAACCATGTGTCGACCGAAGATCGGCCAGATCCGAATAAAAGGCGTCCTTGACGCCGGTATCACTACAGTCGGTTTGAACATTAACAGACACCATCGGTCTTAACAGAACCAACCAAGCTGATGGCACAAAGTCTATTGTTAACAGGAATCCAATCTACTAATGCGGCCGTCGTGCTGAGGACTATACCTACTCCAGCCTGACCTGTAACGGCGGCTGTGGAGTCACCCGAAGTGTATAACCAGTATCGGGTAGACAAGTGCGGGTGCTGTTAGTTCCATACGTTGACTACTGTCCTGGATTCTAGTCTCCGAAATACAGCAGACATCGACATGCAACGAGTCTAACGTTCGTGCGAGAGCGGCCTGTTGACCTATCTGTTTTAGAGTGCGAACGTTGAAAGCACCTATATTAATTCGCATTCTAGGTCTAAGCAAGGGACGAGGGAGGCCTGAAGCTGAAGTGGCAAGAGATGGAACTTACCGGCAGTGTTCACTATTATTAGCTATATCTATTGTGGGACCTGCAGAGTAATCATCAGAAATGGGGGTCGGGAGGGGCCTGAGAGCTAAATTTGATAGGACAGTGGGGAGGGGTCAGCAGTAGCATGTTTTCGCCTATCCACCCTGCTGTATGCAGCAGATAGGGCGACCCGGTTTATACTGCGAGACGGCCGATGCAGTATGGAATTACTTGTGTTGTGAATATTCATGGTTGTGTGTGGGCTGAGATACTGCCAGGACGCCCAGACCTAGACAGGAGAACGATTAGGGTTCTCAACCAAAGCCTTTGGCTCAAAAGCCTGTACCGCAAGGCAGCGGTTGGGTGGCAATGTACCAGAACTGGTACTTTTTCCGGAAAAAGATGCCAACCTGGAGGACCAGGAGACTGGTTTGTCAGACCTCTACCCATTGGCCTGCCTGGTATGAGTGACTATCGGTGTGGTGGCCACACCGTCCAGTTTAGCCCAATAGGTCATCGAGATGCGCAAGCCGTCACACCACGTCAAGGTCCAGTCTCGTTGTGACGAGATTCAGTCTCATTGTGGCATACCTCTTAGCCGCTTTTCTTCTGCAGAAAGATGACCAAGTGGAGCATTAGAATAGCCCGTTACTATTCATGATATCAGTGGTTGGTATGCTTCAGAAGGTCAACGAGGGCGTCGTAGAACGCATCTTTGGTAACATCCGAACAGCCGTCCGTTGGAGCATACGCCGATATAATGAGAAACAAGCGCCTTTCTGATTTGCGTCGACAGACTTTTACCGATGTATTGAGTCTGACAGCGCACAAGCGACTGTTCACTGGGATCCAATCGAGCAAACATTGCTCTGCTCTGGAACTCAGTGCGATTCCCACTCCAGCTTGACCACGAGATTCAGCTTCGGCGTCATAACAGACCCTAAGAGAGAAACGCTTGAATCGACAGTCATATGGAGGTGAGCCTACACGAATAACGGTGCTAGAATCGTAGACTCGCGTCTCCGACACGCAGCACACATCAAGCTCCAGACTTGAGAGAGTACTAGCCAGAGCAGCTTGCTGACCGACTTGTCGGAGAGTGCGGACATTGAAGGCGCCAATGTTTACCAGTTTTTCATGCACCTTGGGAGCTATATCAGCGCTGGTGTCTGATGAGATCACAAATCGTATAATAATGGTTCGGATGGCGCTTGCCAAATTACGTCCCTTTAAGGGCGGTTCTACTGTACGGCTGCGAAACCTAGTTCATCCGCTAGGAGGATATTTATAGTGTCCGTTTTAGACCATCGGTGCCTCCGAAGCATTGGCGGTTTTAGCAGTGACGAAGTTCGTTGAGATTTCTTCGGAAAGGATAGAGTTCGCCGACCCTTCAACATATTCATCTCTCACGGGCTTCGTTAGCTTGGCCACGCCTCGCGCATGGCAAGTCACTGCCTCCACATCGTCTCCTGATTGCAAGTGGTGGTTAAGCTAGAAGCGGCAGCTTCTGGCTGACGAATGACTTGGGTTCGAGGTCCGAAGACATTTACTTCGAAGTTTATATATATATATATATATATATATATATATATATATACAGCCGTCGAGTGAAACAATAATGTCTAACTCAGTTCGTATGATCAGTCATAGAAGTGAATTTTTTATAAGCCGAGATGTCAGACGTTTGGAACCAAGTAACAGAGGATGAGGGTCAATATGCAAACGCGTTAGAGCGAAGGTCTATCACAAAAGTTGACAGAATGACATAAAGTGTACGTATGATGACAGTGATGGCACGTAAGAGCATCAGGATACGGCAAAAAGACAGTCTACAGTATGAGGCCAATTCGGACAGTTTATACAACTGTTTACAGTAGAACACCATGTGAAAAGGTGTAGAACTAGAAAACTGGTTAGTTGGAGTGATTACCTCTTCACCAGTAGAGTTCGAAGAAGAAATTTCATGTTCTTCGGTACAGCAACGCAATACTGCAATATACTACCAAAGCGCAGCCACCAGCAGCACAACATCAGTTGTTAATCCAGCTACAAACCATCGATATACATTTATCGCGTGTTACGAGTAAATCGCGTTAATACTACAACAAGTGAAAAAGGCGAGGAAAAAATCACAGAACAACTAATAAGGGGGCATACTGACCCAAAACACAAAGCCATTGGCTATCATTTTCGTCATGTACAATCGCGCAACATACTGAAGACATTCGTTGTTCTTTGAATCCCAGCAAGTAAGCCAGCGAAGCAAGCCTCAAGGACCACCAGCGAGAATTGAAAGACAACTGCCCCGATCAGTTTGTATTAATTTCGACAGAGCCCAGTTTAACGCCGTCTGCCACCACGCCTATTCCAGTACGAAGGTTGGTAAACATCCACCGATTAGCCACAGACAGATCGCTGAAAATCAGATAAACAGTGGCGGATGGTGCACCACTAAGTTGTATTTGCGACGATATTTCTGTGGTAAAAATTTATATCCATCATAGGAAGGTAGGTGTTGACTGGTTTCTCGCACATGGATGATCGTGATACTCAACACAATGTCCAGTACCCCTGTTGAGACTGTTTCGCCAGCTTTTCTTTTGTTCTGCTAAATGCACGAGAAGCCAAGATCTTATAATCATACAGTATTCAGCACAACCGTGACTTATATTCACAGGTTACCCGTGCTACGTGTATAACAAGCCAGCGAATCAGGACACGGCTCGCAGCCAACCTACCGACAGCTACAACGTTACGGAAGCCATAGCAAGAACGGTGGCAGTGATGCCTGTGTAAGCCCCGGTTTAATCCAAACTTCGGAAAGTGAACACCTCCCGTACGACTTAGCAGCTCACATGAGAGGGAACCCCTGCAAAATAGATGATGATAAATTGAAAGTCGCTTTTGCGATCAGTGATGCTTCACTAAAGTGATGAGCCAATAAAGAAAAATTTGATCAAAAAATCAAATGATATATACAACAGAAATTAGCTATTCAAAACATCATAGGGAACAGAAGTAACTGGGGATAATGTACAACGAGACAACAATCTTAAGCGATTGGACGGTCACAAAGAACCAGGTATCATACACATACATTTTGGAAACATAGTCAACGCAGCCTCGATTCAAACTGAATCGTTGGAATCCTCGTCGGATGTTGTGGACACGGAAAAAGCACGTTTGCGCCATCTACATTTTCGTGCGACGGTAGAAAATGGTACACTGGTGCATGGCAGATTATAAGGCAATGCACGCACACTTCGACGAAATACTGCGGGTAGAGGTTTAGATGTAGAGGAACGACACCAACTTTGCACTGTACGGGGCCGGCGCAAGGGCCCTAGCCCATTTGGAGCACTGGCCAAGGTTTTTGGTCTCGTATTGATTATGGTGTTCGTATTTAAATTAGCGGCTGAAGAAAGAGCAGAAATGTTTGGCTGAATTCCTTTTGGTACATTAGGTGGACGGGGAGCCAGAGGCCGAAGCTGTTTGACAGGCTGTGGAGCCAGCGGTTTCGTGAGTCGATTATTAGATTGGTCGTTAGTTTCAGAGTATCTAGCCACCATAGTTTTATGTTCTCCGGGTGGCTGTACAGCACCTGAAGCGAAGATTTCATGGACTGGTGAAACTGGATTAGGCTGGCAAGTCACGACGACCTGATCACTAATCGAAGATTGCCCAACTTTCGACATACTTTCGTCGGAATTAATCATCCCCTCAAGGTATGAATTATAATTTCTCAAAAAGCTCAAGTGCTCATCCAATGAACTTTTATCCAGACGAAGTAGCGAGCGGTAAAGTGCCGTTGTTAGATCACGAGCTTCATCTTGTGCCGGATCTGGATTACAGCTTTTTTCGACAGGTACCGCAGGAAGAATAACTGCATGTGCGAGGACGTTGAGAATTGCACTCTGATTAGTGCCTTCTCGTATGACGGGTGTGATGCATTCGGGCGCAACTGTTTTGGGATTACTCAAATTGGTGTCTTCTAGGGATTTGCGCAAACCTGTTTCCTTAGCCAGAGTTGTGTGAATCTCAGGTTGTTTGACTTTCCTTTTTTTCTCCAAAACTTTACGGAGCTCGTTAATATTGGGTGCGAGACCATAATTTGTACTTATATATTCCGCAATCTGTCCGGATGAAAAACCATCCTCCATTAACTGAAACACCACTGCCTCTTCTTCCTTAGACAGCCTACGATTCTTCGGGTAATAGTCCGGAGTATCCAAAGCGATGGTGTGATTATGCTTTAAATTCGTGTGAGAAAATTCTAGCTTTCCACCTCGATGAATAAGAGAGACTCTAGATGGACAATTGAAGTCAGCAAACCTATGGGACACATTAGCATATGGGATATCGAAAACGTACCGTCTGCCAGTTTTTCGAGATGATGGTCGTCGTGCCGAATGGATACACCGGAAACACACATACCTATATTTGCACGCAACAGGTACAAACTCAACTTTCCTTCTTGGAAGTCCACCACGTTTCGTGCTGAAAGCGGTAATGTAACTGGTTGACGTACTCCTTTGGAATTTACAAAATACTGATTCAAATTCCGCGAACGAGGAAAATGAAGATTTCCTGAAAAAGCTGTTGAAAACGTCAGTCAAATCCACTTCAACGACACTCATAATCCGAAGGGCGTACCACCACCGCCACAACGACGAACCAGGCTTGCGACAGAGAGACAACAGAGATCGAGCATAGAACCAATCAGAACGTCCGCCTCACTCTGATTGGTCATCGATTTCGGTAGATGCAGTGGATGATGGACGGAAGTAGAAAGCCACGGCTTGTGATGGTTCCGTTTCTCCAGGCGAAGAATCTCTGTGCCAGAGGGATAGTTACACGTCGCAACTTTTCTTGATTGTATCCAGAGGCTGAAAAAGACAATAACTGCTGTTATTGAACTCTCAATAGTATAGCATTGTGAATTCAGCGATTGATACACGGGTTCGAGGCAGGGGTCCAAATTTCAGCGATTTGTTCACGGGTTCGAGGTTGGGGGCCCAATTCACCCGGATTCGGTCAATTT
>LOND01003134.1:21836-35028 GCA_014220965.1 Paragonimus kellicotti | reverse complement strand
GACCACCTCGTCAAGGTAGCAGCATAGGTCGGGAATCTTACTACAACCTCCATGTCAAACACTTATGGACATATCCAGTGCATACTGACAATCCGAAATGAATTGTGACCGTCCAGTAATACGGGGAGTGAACAGGTTACATATTACTTAAACTGCATTTCTTCTTCAATCATGGCGTGACATACTGGACAAACTGTTGAAGGTCTGGAATGCACAAAGAACTGATACATCGTTCAAAAATACAAGGACAGATACAGTACTGTGAATTTAGTTCACATCCTATGACCTTATTTCAATTGATTCATGCAGTTAGGCAACAGTAAGGATTTTGGTCGTCAGAAGGTCATATCTAACCACCGGACTCAAGCTAGGGTTCACTGTTTCCTTAAAAAGTTTTTATGGATATTATATAGCTATTAGAAAGTCGAACGAAAACGAGGTGACACTGTCTCGACATTGTTTCGATGACTTTCACGAGGGTATGGCTAGAACAGGTACTATAAGCTCATGGTAAGGTTACTTTTACATCATGAAGCAATCGCCTTTATGTACCACTGAATCAGATCGGAAGTATCAGATAATGTTGACAGGCTGTCAGAACCTAGAAAACGAAGAACTTCGAGACAAACCAGCTTCGAACCGCTAATACTATGTATACGATAACCAACTTTGGTATTACTCAGATACCTCGAGTGCTACTTCATGAGTACGAATAACCAGAAACAGCAAGAGGAAGAAAAACAGAAGACACAAACAACTAGCCTTAAGCTTCTTACCAGCCACCTTGATTTTTAACTCCTCGTCCAGCAGAAGGTTTTCGGCCTTCAAATCTCGGTGTACCACGCCAGAATTGTGGCAAAAGTCGATTGCACATACGATTTGCCAGAATAATTCACGGGCCTCCTTCTCGCTGAATGCTCGCGACTTGCTTATATGATCTGTGTGATAAAGCAAAAAGCGATTACTATGTATATGCACAAAAAAATTCCTAAACCATTTAGCTATGGGACAGAATAGATGGCTAAAAGAAAACTGTTAGGTCTAAAGAGTTCCTCCTTGAAAGACACTCCGATGGTACGTAGCTAAGTCCCGACGCAAATTTAATCCTATTTACTCTTATACTAAACATTCACTAGGAATTCAACGCAGCAGTAGCATATTAGTAGTTGACACGATGCTTAAAAGCTATTGCGGCCTAAGGACAAACGGCGAACAGAGTGGGTTTTAACAAAATAGCAAAAGAGACATGGCGAAACATATGGAAACTTTGGGCTACAAGAGTTCATCTGTTTCCGTATACCGTTTCGTATGAACGACACGCGACCTCAATCTAGTTGGAAACAATGCAGTAGAGTGAATAGAATTTACTTCTGAAGATTCCAAATGATAGAGTGGGACATAATACTTTTTTCACGCCGCTGCATATCAACCGAAGATGAAAACAGCCATATGATAGCGTCATTTCCAGCCATTTCCAAGGGCAACATTTCGTCGACCAGTATCTATCTGAAATATTCCACACAAGAAGAAACAGTACAAATATCGTATAGACAAGGAAGCTGGAAACGTTGTCATACATGTTTCATCATCAAATGTGTTAGTGTTCTTGTTGAAATGCAATTCCAACATCGTGTGGTCGTATATTTCCATTTCGACCATATCTTCGAAACCACACAGAATGAAGCACTCTCAGGCTATAGAATGACGTATTCCATCTGGAACATTGCAATAAGTGCATTTACAAGACTTGAAAAAGTGACCTAACGCCAATAACGGGTGATTTTCGCAAAAATGGTGGAAATTTTTTTCATCACCAAACCAGTACTTTTGGCACTTGATCGATGTATTTCAATATTTGCAGTACCGCTGTTTATTTAAAATTGATGCATTGTAAGTACTTTGCCCGAAATTCCGATTTTAAAATTTTCAAAAATATTTAAAAAACGAGGATTCGCCAAAATGACCGTTTTCCCTTTCTAAAACGACCTTCAAGCCGAATCCCTCGAAACGATAATTGCCTCAACAACTTTGGCAAAACTCCGCGAAGAATTTCCACCTCACTGATTACAATGATGTTCACGGTCTCGACTTCATAACAAAAGTTCGGCAATTCGGGGCGAGAGTGCGTCGCGCTCTAATATGCTTTCAACCAGGGAAACGCTTAAGCCGGTTCGTAGTGGCGACAATTTTGGCCGGCACCCTCCCTGACAGTCGTCTCTTTCATGCTACAGGTTCACGTTCATTGACCACGTTCCTGGTCGATGCTGGGACGGAATTCGGCGCGGTTCCCTCACGATCCGACGCGATCAACCCCACTTCCTTGCCCATGCCTCATGGTGCTAACGGCACGTCCATTCTAACTTATGGTCGACGCTCATTCATGCCCGACCCCGGTCTCCAGCCAATATTTCGCTGGGTTTTCGCAATTGCGGTCATACCTATGCTATTTCAGCGAATGATTTTCTCCAGCATTTCGACCTCATGGTCGTTACAGGAAGACGGAAGTTGATCGATTCCGGTACAGGGCTTAGCATCAAAGACACCTAGACATACACAGAAGCCACCAGTACTTTTATCCTTCAGCCTGAAACTCCTTAACCTTACGCATCCTTACTTTAGGATTTTTCACAGCTCGATCGATCACAAACGAGCCACTTCCAGTCACTTCTTTTTTTTTTTTTTTTTTTTTTTTTTTTTTTCTTTTATACTTGTAGCACCATGTCAGGGCCAAAGGTCCACCCGCGCGTCGTGTTGGGTTATGCCAAAGACGTTCGACCCGGATGAACTCAGAATAGTTAGGAGGAAGTTCGAACACATGCTTGAACTAGAAATAATCCGTCCCCTAAAAGTCCGCGGGTCTCTCCACTTCGTATAGTGACGAAGAAATCAGGTGACTGGCACCTTGTGTGCAGGGCCGATTTAGTCCAAAAACAGACCATTTGGCCTTTGATGTAAAGGTGCACAAAAAATTCCAGCGTTCATCCACGATGTACGGCCTGGCGTGGATTTTCGTTCTTGCCCCTACTTAGATAAATAGTAAGAAGAACCATTTGCGCCTTCCTGCGTTCCTGTTCGGCCAGGTCAGTCAAAACACGAATAACTATCAACTTAGCAAAGTGCGAACTTGGAAAAGTTGATTTGGAATTTTTAGGCCACCTCATTTCCGCAGCTGGTATGCAAGCTTTACCAGCTAAGTTAGGTACTGTCAAGATTTCACCAAACCAACATCTTTCAAGCAGCTCCGAAGTTTCGCCGGCTTAGCGGATCACCACCGCCGGTTTTCCTCACTGTGCGCAACTCCTGCAACCCCTCACGGACTTACTCCGAGGCGGTACACGTAAATTCAACTTTACGGACGCAGCGCGCACGGCTTTTCGTCGAACTAGAGAAGGCTATATCTAATGTTGCTCTTTTAGTCACCCGGACCCCCAGGTCCCACTTTATCTCTTTACTGATGCCTGGAATGTAGCTGTCGGTGCCGTATTGCAACAGCTTGTCAACGACCGAAAGCAACCCCAAGGTTTCCTCTCCAAACGGTTGTTACCTGCCGAATCTCGGTGTAGCACGTTTGGAAGAGAATTACTTTACTATTTACCTAGGTATCCGCCACTTCCGCCATGCATTGGAAGGTCATTCTTCCGTGTGTTTACGGACCACAAACCTTCAGTGTACGCACCTGGATCTTCATCAGACAAGTACTCTCCCAGGGAAGATCAGACACCTGGACTACGTTTCGCAGTTTACCTGCGACATACGGCATGTTTCAGGTGCCCTTAACCCTGTCGCTGACGCTCTTTCACAGGCGTCCACGCCACCTTAGTCACACCCACTTCCGTTGACCTCAGTGAGTTAGCTGCAGACCAGCCTGATTTTCAAACTTCCTTGCAACGCTACTCCTTAAAGCTGCGCACCCTTCCGTTGCCTACTGCAGGCGGAACCATCTTTTGCTATATGACTACGGGTATTCCGAGACCTGTAGTGCCGCTAGTTTACCGGCGAGCTCTCTTCAAGCAGTTCCAGTAACCTTTCGCACCCTAGTGTTCGTGCCACCTTCAAGCTGGTAACGGATAGATTTACCTGGCCTGGGAGTTAACTCAGACGTTCGTAGTTAGGTCCGCGTTTGCCAAATTACATAAACACACGAGAAACCCAATTCCCTCATGCGAGCTTCCGGACGCCAGGTTTTTACCCCTTTCCCTACGCCGTCCCATCTGCAGGACACAAGACACACCACCTGCCCCGTGCCACACGCGATCACGACGTCACGTCAGCTACCCAGCACGTTTTGTAGAGGTCGTCTACTACATATAACTTTTTCCCCCGGTAACCTTCTCATTTAGAAACAAAAAATGCAAGAACACAAAAAACGACAAAAAAGAACATTTTGCGCAACATAACGTGCAGTTCAACAGCCACTGAAAGGTTACAATGGTGAGCCTGTATATAATTTTTGCTCGCCAGGTACTTATTTTCTTTCTACATTACAGGTCGCGCGCAGGTCACGGTGGGGGGGAGAGCACACTCCCGTCTGTCGTTGCAGCAACGGGGATAGCCTATCTTCCATCATTTTCTCCTGGAAGTTTTGGTGGGTTAAATGGCCCGCCCTGATGGCACAACCCTTGGGACGCATGGACGAATCTGGATATTACATTAAAGGCTGACCCATCTTTACCGTCGCCAACCGTCTTCAACGTGGCATACGTAGCTGTTATGGAATGCCCCTGCTCCCCAATTACCCCAAGGAAGCTTCAGTGTCTATGACTCAGTTTTTTTTGTTTGTGTTGGAGACTTTTTCAGCTCGTGAAGCCTTTTAGGTGGATCTCTGTAGAGCCACTCTCTTGGTTTGCCACGTATTCCAACTATCTTGCTATTCATTTCAACCGTTGGCATTATTGCGATCGTTCGTTTGCATGTCTGCATTTTCCTCGTTTGTTCGACCGTCCAAGTTCCGATTGAGTATAACAATTTCCGGTCACTTGCTGGTGATCGGTCGTGCTTTGCTCTTGCCGTGCTTCGCTTACATCTCGCTTTGCCGGTCTACTTGCAATTAATGTCGTCGTCCATTACTTCGGTTTTCTGGTTTAATCATTGTAGAGACTAGGCATGGTTCTAGACAGAAACATTCCAATCTCTACAAGGGAACGACTGAGTTTACGAGTGTGTTACTGGGGGTAAGAAAACCATACTGACGTGCTCGGTTTTGGCACAGTATAATACGTTGAAGAATGATCAGTAAAGTATCTTATGTCGGCAACTTTATCAAAAGTTTAGTCCTCATGAAACAACAACTGTTTTATTTCGAAAGGAAAGTCAAGCCCTTCTTGTTTGATTGATCCACAGGTTTTAAGAAAAGAACATCTCCCCACCCTAGCAGCCATGGGACACTCATAGGACTGGTCGACTGTCCTATGGGTGTCCTATGAATGTCCTGCGGGACGGTCACAAAAAAATCCTCTCTTCGAGAAGAAGTCAGGCACGTGGCTGCTGAATGAATTTCAGACGTGTGGTTTACACATTGTGGACGAAAATAGTGGACATAATTTGACCGATGGTGCTTGTTTGTTCCCGTTGAATGTGAAAAGTTTGCTGCCCGGGAATTTCGAAATTGCATCATGGAAAGGCTCTGGGATTTCGCCAGCGAATGTATGACGTCTTACGAAGATGTACAAGTTGGAAAATCGTCGTGACCGCAATGAAGAGGTTATCGACAGAGATGGTGGTACGTTTTAGCTACTACTTCCATAATTTTATTGAGATTTGTCCACGACTGATAGTATGACAGGTTGATGCGCATTTAAATTATGTGAAGCTCGATTGAAATGTTTAGAAGGAATACGGAATGACTGTTATGCTCCACTTTTGCTCTATCTCGATTGTTTACGAAGATATTGAATTTCAAGCGCATTCATAAAACTTGTAAAATTATGACTCGTTTGAATTTTGTATAAGTTCAGGAGGGTATATCTCGATTACGCAACATGAACTAGCTAATGTCTGCGGCATTATTGAATTTTTTAGAAGGAATACTGTATGATTGATTTGCTCACTTCTGCTCTATCTTCATTATTTACGAAGATATTGAAGTTCAACCACACCCATAAAACTTGTAATATTATGGCTCATGTATATCATTTCCGACTCTCATAGGACACTCAGGGAACACGCGCATGCGCGGTTGCCAAATGAAAAATCCCACCGGCACATGGATCCACTGAACGATGGCACGGACTATCCATGATCATATCATCCTTGTACTTTTTCCAATTTTAATACATTGTCACACTAAGTGCCGTCTTCTTTCTGTGTCTGACGCCTATCCGTTATTTCGCGATAAGTCGGGGGTGGTTACGTTAGTGGAAACGTGCAGAATTACCTGTCGTAAGTATAATCGCTAAATTACGTGCGGAAACGGAAAATGTGGTATAAGCCGTGCTACGCGGAATTTTTTCTGACCGTCCTATGAGTGACCTAAAAATGTTCAGTTAGGACGCTCATGGGACACTCGCGGGACGCTCATAGGACACTCATAGGACACTCATAGGACACTCATAGGACGGTCGTGCTGGCTGGGTAGTTCTACGAGATTGAATTCCATAATATTCGACCAATAATTCGGCGATTTGTTGTTATTTCAAAATATTTTTAAAATCAATCTTTTCCCTGGTAAAATTGCGCAAGTCTCTTGCTCGCGCCTTTGAAAGGTTAAAACAAAATAATTTATAGCAATATAGTTCGATTATTTTAGGCTAAAACGCACGCCACAAACTTTCATTATATGTTCGATAATTCAAAACCCACGGTTGTTGCAAAGACACTTAGATATCTGTGGTCTACTGATATTGTTGTGCGTTTTACCCTTGCTGGGTCCATGGTAGCGCATCGTACCCTGCTGCGGCTCGTTATTTATTAATAGGAGGCGGGTGTTGCTGACTGTGTGAGTCTCCTCACCGAGCGTTGCTGACACCGCAGTAAGCAGGGACGTTAACTATCCTCCCTCTTCCGGCTCGCTTTCATATGCACATCTAGGAGCCGCTTGAAGACCACATCATTGGGTGCTAGCACCACCGGCGCTGGTAGGGCATTTCAGCTATTTGACTGCCCCCCGAGACAGTCGAAACACAGGAGTAAAGTTGTCCCGATCGCTGATTGAGAATATTGAGTGGCTGACCCCGGAATCTGTGTTCATTTCGGAGGAAAGTCTGCTGGGAGCTCCTAGCCTATGTTACTTCGCAAAATGCGGCATATCATAGTAAGAGCACCGCGGAGTCGTCTGCAACTCAGGAGGTACATGTTCAGATACTCTAGCCGCGGGTTGTAAAAGAGTCCTCTAATCTCGACAACCATTTATGTGGCTGCCCTCTGTACTCTTTCAAGTTGAGATACCTCACCTTTTGTACAGGGGAACACTGTCGTGTTGTTGGCGACCTCTTGGGTTTTCGATTGTGTAGTGTACCCTCATGTATTCCAAACAGGACACTTCAGTCACTATGCGTATGTTTCCATGTAACAGTATACAACAGGAATTCCGAAATGAGTACTTCCTAGCCAAGTTCAGATTGCAAGCTCCATTCAACCGTCTGAGCAATGTCCTTGGACATCTAATAGTTACTCCAAACGGCTTGACCGCAGTCGCTTCCCAGGGAAAGCTGCCATCAACAGGGAAAAGTGTTCAGATCACATCAATAAAAGTAGTGTTCACAGGCAAATAATTTCATAACAATTGATAACAACGGTTAACGCAAATAACCACCTTCAACGACATTTGTGTTTTGAAATTATAGGACCGATAAAAAGTTTAAGAATTGAAGAGAGTATCGACAAACAGAAACGTAGACAGCTCATAGGTGCTTAGTAGGAGATTACTATGGAGCCACAGAACTGTGACATGTGAATGGCGTACAGTTGCCAACGCATGGTTAATTGGTCATACAAATGAAGGGTTAAAACAAGGCGATTGTGAGTAATGCTCCCCCTCCCCAGATCCGTTGTGTGGGAAGACGGGGGAAAGAAAACTCTTTGATGTCTGATTCCGGAGAACATAAACATGAACAGTTAAGCGTTGCCCTAGTTTAGTAACCCATCGATAACAGTAAAAAAAATAGCGTATGAGAAAACTATTTCAAACAGATCACTACTAGAAGGAAACCTTTGGAAAAAAATTTAAGAGACTACTAAACACGACGAACGAACGATATGAACAAAAAAAGAAAATACACTGTGACGATCAGCCGGATAAACGATTACATCGACACTGATGGACGAGTTTAAGTGAAGCTCAAGGTCGATTTTAGCAAACCAAACCGTCACACCGTAGCCAACATTTGAATAAGGATTCCTAAGATGCGCATTGAAGAAAACGTAGAAACATTATCAATTTGAGTGTCATAGTTCACGAGTTTTGTGACACACTAGCCTAACTAGGTTGTAGTGTTTGTATCACAAGATGTTTTACTGCCAAGTGACATGAACGATCACATATGGCGTTGTCGAGCTACCCAAACGCAGACAGCAGAAACAACCAGCCTGAGTGGGGCTTGAACCTTCAACCATTTGATCGGTAGTCAGTATAGCTACTTCACTGAACTGCCGGGAACTCATATCATGTAAACTATCGATGACTGAAACGTAATAATATAAACGGAATATAAACAGTTCTTCATAGACCAGCAAGGTCAATTATAACAACCGCCTGTCACAACAAGATCATTCAGAACTGCACAGCAAAAGATTGCTTCCTTCAAAGGTGACAAGTTTAAACCTAGTGCCAGATTTACCAGCAAACAAATCTGAATAGTACAAGAAAGCGATAGCTCAACTCACTAGTTCGCAAAAGCTTAAGCAGATGCCGAGAGGTGAGCCGCCCGGAGGGAGCTCAATGCTCAGCACGGCTTGGGGTGGAGCCGATGAAGTGGTTGGGAGAAGGAATAAAATGATCTCCTCGCCGTCGGCAGAATGTGTTGCCAAAAAGTGCGAGGTCCCGACCGCATGGAAGTAAAATTGTAAGTGTCCACCATGTTCTGGATTGGCCCGTAATTCTCTGATTTCGGAGTAGGTCACTTCGTTTGACTTAGTCTGGATTGCATTAAACAGGCCAGTTTTAGAAAGAAAAAACAAAATTATATGAACAGGTCTGGTCGCACAACCACGATTATTATTAAAATGGCCTCATTTGTAACGAGGGGATATTGAAAAATAACGAAACAAAAATTCCTAATCTGGATATAGAGCCGTCTGGCGCGATTAACATGAACCATAGGCACCAGTTCTTTGGACTGTCAGAGACGGCGAAACACGACTAAAAGTATTTAGGTAGTCGGCATAAAACTTGAGTTATAATCTGACCAACTCAAAAAGAGGCCGATAACGATTAATTTTGGCTTAGCATTCCAAGAACTGTACATGGAAACATACCACTAGTGACTGAAGATGTCCTGTTTGGAATACATGAGGTACGAGAGGTCGTAAAAAGTGATGCAGATGTCACGGCTACGGCAGATTGATTTTGTGTGACGACAGCGATTGGCAAAGATGACTGCTTAATCGTAGTTGTCTGTGGTGTCGCTGGTGTTGGCAGCGGTAACGGTTCAGGCAGTGTAGCGGGAACAGACATAATTTTGTCAAACTTGTGCAGCACAAACGGACTCAGATTGCCGTTTGTGAGTCTAGCGACCAAATAGGCACTAAGCGCACCCGAGTTCAGTTTCTGCAAAAATGATGAGAGTGGTCAGTTATGAAACAAGTCAGTAACTTCTTAAAATCAGCAAAATGGTCACAAGTAAACAAAAAATAAGTTAGAACGTTACTTCTTCTACTCCAGAGGAATGGATTCATAGTTTCGTTAGACAGTGGCGAAACAAACATGGTCGAATGGTGTAAAAACGGTCAACTGGTGGGCACATGCTTCAAACTACATGTATCAAGGGGTTATAAGCCGGACGAGACAGCTGTAGAATAGAAACGACTCATTTCACAACTGCGTGGCACAACGGTGAACAATTCGTCGTTCAGTCAAGTAGATGACCAAAATCACATGCTACATCTTGTGATATTGACATGTAACTTCTACTGAAGAAGTGATCACGGAACTCTTAACACTGAAACTCTAAGAACAAGAACCAGAAAGGTATTGGAACGTGGGTTTTTCAATTCAGTAATCAATATTCACATGAGCCACTGTCACATGTCGCCAAAACTAATCGTCGCGTAAACATACACTACCAAAGGTTTCTGAGACATTTTCATGTCTTATATCAAGCAATCTAAGACAGTGTTTTGGCGCAGTCTGGCAACCGCCAGTGATAATGACCCTGCGAGGACTCAGCCTGTTTTCAGACCTACGTATTAGCAATATTATAATATAGGTGTGCAATCGCAGTCTGGGTTCCCATAAAATAACTCTGTACATCCTTTCCGATTTCTGTGACCTTAGATTTCAAGATCAACTATTAGGAGCGTCCATAGTTTTCAGCTGCACTCGGGAAACCTCAATACAAGTTGAACAAAATTAGCGGCCGTTAGCAATCTTAACTGATGTTTACTCTCAAATTAACAGTACATCCTGATTGGTGGTTTGGATTCACCAGAAAGCGGACTAGAAATCTTCGCGTTGATGCTCCGATCAATTAGACCATCATCATCATCATCATCATATCCAATCAGCATCGCTTGAAACAACAGAGACCAAACGTTACGCCTCATGCGACACTCACAGAACCGGTAGGGGGGAGATAAAAGCTTGACCCGTAAGTATTAGGGAGCTCATTTTTCCTTCCAGAAACGTCTCTTTCCCAGATAAAAAGACTTTGACGAATTAAGATGAAACGGAATCCTCCTTCATGATCTTGCATTCATCATCCCGTACACATATACAAGGTATATTTGGTCCTGTAGGTCTGTGGGTCGGAACAGAGTGATTTTTTTTCAAAGGTCTTTCGAATTGGCGTGGGAACAATCAGCAAAATCAGGAACGTTATACATTTGGATGAGGATTTACCATTCGTTTATCTCACAGTGGGAACTACAAGTTTCATCTTACAATGATTTTTCCGAAGTTGATCCAGCGTAATTTTCTGGCTTTTACAACAATAACAATATGAAAGGTACCCTTGGTTCCAAACCGGTTAAAGTTGTCACTTATGTCTGGTAAGTATTCCAAACAAAAAAGAAACCGGTAGCGGGGAGTGTTGGTAGAGGAACAAACTTAACTTCATCAGTTATGTGCACACCTTGCTCAGCATAACTGTACCCTGAACCAGACACAATTCTCACGGTCAATATTGTTTTCGA
This sequence comes from Paragonimus kellicotti, assembly GCA_014220965.1. Taxonomy (NCBI): domain Eukaryota; kingdom Metazoa; phylum Platyhelminthes; class Trematoda; order Plagiorchiida; family Troglotrematidae; genus Paragonimus; species Paragonimus kellicotti. The sequence goes on along the minus strand of LOND01003134.1, from coordinate 23,742 downwards.
AACGTCAGTCAGCCAGCTGATTTCTGTATCCGGACCACCAGACCTGCTAACAATCATGAACACCACTCAGCTGGTAGCCAGTGTGGCTTCCTTCAGTCTGTTGTAGGTGTCAAGCAGCGAAGAACGTCATTCGTTTGACCACTATTCTGTTGGTTAGCTTCGATGCCGTCAAGCCTTAAAACAGGAGGATGACAGATTTCCTGGTTGGTTTGCATGCTGACCAAAGCTGTGTGGGAAAGGGCTTCGGCGATTCTGTTGATCAACAAGATGTAAGCAGGCGAACGATTTATTACCAGGATGACCGGAATGCTGGATCATGCTTATCGTTGTATCTCCGATGGTCAACCGAGTCAACAGACCTGAGTGAAGTAGCCCCAAAGTGCACATTACCACTAGCGAGCGTTATCATTATGTTTCGACATAGCCACAGAGGTAAAACCCTCCGTTCTTTGCTTCGAACGGTGGCACGTGGCCAGTGATACTCGGTGTGCGCACAGGCTATAGACTAGGGCTGACGGAAGTTCCAGTAGCCAACAGAAGACAAATGACAAAAGCTTAATGCAAGCAGAAGCCAAATAATATACCATATAGTCATACGGGCATCACATCCAACGATGTCCGCAGATAAGGGCTGGCCTGATAACAAGGATGTTAGGGGTTCGAACCTCATCCTGACAAGAACTGTCACAGCGTTGAGTGTGTTGGCAAAAAAAGCAAATCCCCATAGGCAGAAAAATTTCCCACACCAACCTTCGCAAAACATGCTGGTTCTAAATGGACCGCATCTATCCACATTAATCAGCCAGGGGTTTTTGACTGGCATAAATTGAAGTGTTCATGGGGGGTTTTCATTAGTATGAACTGAACAGTGTTCAAAGTTGATTACAGCTCTCGCATTCAGATACTGTTCTGGCTATTCGTTTTCGAAAGGATGAGCTGGATAGGAAGTTCGCATTTGCTAAAGCATAATAAAACTGTCCTGTTGAATTTCATCTCCCGTGTATGTTCTTGAGAAGCGAATGTGTTGATCAGTGTGCTATTGGTCTTACGGTACGCACGAACGATTTAACATATATAAAAGCTCAGACATTAACCTGCGAAGGACACCGAAGTTTTGCGATCACCCCAGAGGGAGGATACGGCAACTACTCCGTTAACCTTAATCCACAGTCGGAAACAAAAGTAGATTGCGCTTTTTGGAGAACATCTGGACTCAGGAGATAACATGAACGCAAAATCTTACTACTCAGGCATAGGCGATTGTCACACAATGCCCCGGATTGTGGACAGGTCAATTTGCTGCTTTGCCACATACAACGCCTGATCGACCAACTGGCATCGACCGATATGTAGCGCTTTGGTCCCCTACACCACGGCTGATTGATTGACCGACCAATGGCTGTTTGCGTCGCATCCTAAGTGGCACCTAGGTAAAAGCTCATACATTGCTCATTCTGATTATCTGAGCTCCCTGGAGTGACACACATCCACGCATTCTAATTAGCGATAGAGCAGCTTACCGAATCCATTCGCGGCGTAGCAAAACGCAACATAAGACACGCGCTTAGTTGGATGGAACAAGAAAATTGAAGATATAATTTGAGGTGCAATATCAACTTACTGTTTGTCTTAGTTAATTTCAGTGATACGGTACCAACCAAAGTGTACTGAAAGCGTTGCATTTTCAGACGCATCGTTCGTCCATTCACAAGTGCCGTGTGCCTGATAAAATGGTATAGTTGCCTGAGCTTCTGACGAGGAGTATTGTAATTCAAAAGAAAGCACGGACAAAATAGGATTAGCTGGCAGGATGGCATGTTTTCATTTCGGATAGCGTTATGAACCAGCGATTTGAGAGATCACAGATTTCCAATCCAAGGCGCTTCATATCGGTCGATGCCAGTTG
>LOND01003134.1:0-13520 GCA_014220965.1 Paragonimus kellicotti | reverse complement strand
AAGAAGGTTGGCATCTTTTTTCGGGGGAAATACTAGTTTGGGGACACTGCCACCTACCCGCTACCTTACGGTACAGGCCTTTGAGCCGAAGGTGCAGTTGAGAACCCTAATCGTTATCCTGTCTAGGTCTGGACGATCTGGCAGTGTCTTGGACAATACAACTATGGATATTCACAACACCAATAAATCCATACTGCATCAGCCGTCTCGCAGTATAAACCGGGTCGCCCTATCTGCTGCATACAGCAGGGTGGATAGGCGAAAACATGCTACACCTGACTCCTCCCTCATTGTCCTATCAAAAATTTAGCTCTCAGGCTATTCTCCACCCCATTTTAGTAAGTGCTACGTTAGGAATCATGTTTATCGGCAGCCAACAGTTGCCGTATTTCTCGACTATAAAGGTGCGTTCAATTCGTCGGATCAATGCACAGTTTTGTAGACGGTGTGGACCTCCTCCCTGATGGAGGATTGATATGATCTTGATTATGCTGACGACAAGGTGTTGCTGTTTGACAACTTTCCAAGCAGCACAAACAATGCTAGACGCTATTTTGCATCCTGCTTTGCAGCCTCAAAATGCAAAGTGCTTCTGCAAGATTGCTGTGATTACGTAGATTTAATGTTAGATAATGAAGTCATGGAGGTTGTTGACCGGTTTGTGTACCTGGGAAGCTGCATCAGCGCGGCAGCGGAGACGTAGAAAATGAAACAAAAGCGCGTACCTGTAAAGCTAGGACGGTATTCACTGATCTGGGACACCTCTGGTGGCAGAGAGGCATCTCTCTGAGGTTTAAGGGTCGCGTATGTAACGCGACAATGAGGAATGGAATAGTTTACAGTCACGAAACTTGGCCAGCTCACGGTAGAAGACGTGAACCATCTGGAGGTATTTGATCATCGATATCTGCGTTCAGTCGCTCGTGTCGGATGGCACAAGCGAGTTGAGAAGCAAGTATTTGATAGTGATTGTCAAACGAGTTCTTTTGTTCAGTCCTTACATTTGCACAGACTTAGATGGTTAGGTCATGTACTAAGGATGCCAGCTAGTCGTTCTGCCACATCGAGCACTGTTTGTCGACGCTGCGGCTGACTGGCGTAAGGTGCGAGGTGGACAGATGATGACCTGGCGTAGATAAGTGAAGTCGTTCACCAAAGAGCTGGCCATTCTAGATCGGATTCATCTTCCAGGCTAAGGAAATCGCCACTCCCAGAGTCGGTAGGTGGAGAAGTTCAGGTGAGATGGCGGCTAATCGAGCTCAGTGGCGTGAATGTTGTCGTTGTTTGGCCGAGTTGTCTGTGAAGTGAGTGCACTTATGATGCGGGGCAGTGAAAGCCGTAAGAAGTCCACTTTGCTAATGACGCACTACTTTCACTTATGACTCGGTTGTTTGGTTGCAAGGTGTACTCACTTTGATGATGGACTTTGAAAACAGACGTAGATATTAGCAGTTAGGTCACCTCGCCTTCTGTTTTTTCTTCCTCGCGAGGGCTCGTCTGTTTCTTCATGGTTGTGTGGCATTTGAGCATCAGTGAGAACCACTGACGTACTGCTGTCTATGATGACACTACTGACTGAGTTGGTCTGAAGACGTGTGTCACTAGGACAACAGATATCGACGGTGACGGTTTCCGAAGCACTTGGAAAAGTTGCACGCTGATCTGTTTGCATACGTGTCTGAGTATTGGAGAAGGTAAGCCAAAATGGTGTTCGGGGAGCAAGTAGGGGTTTGTGCCTATTAGGCAAAGAAACTTCGTTGTTTGACATACCATCAATCTGGCTGTGACTTTAATCGCGAACAGCAAATGAGGCTTGTCTCTGGCGAGTGGTTGTAAACAAGATTGGGGAGTCACCAAGTAGTGAGTTATTTAACAAAAGAAGGAGGAAATGAGACAAGTTGGTTCGGTGCAGTAAAATATGACATGAGTGCAAAGCCGGCCGTCGGCACTCAGCCAAGGAATTAGGATAAGATGATGAAACAAAATTCATAATTGACATGCATGTATAAGTTCATGGTTGTGTGGGTCAGAATACTTCCCGCTTGTCAAGGCCGAAGAAGGAGGTCGGTCTGAATGGTTCCACTGGGAATCTCTGGTTTAAGAGAAACATAAGCCACAAGACAGAAGGACGAAGCACGGAGTTCGTAGTCCATCGGAAGCTGGTGGTTTGGTTCATAAACCATTCGGATGAAGTCCATCCATCCAGGATGCCCAATGCACCCTGCAGAAGGTTGCGACAGAAGCAGCGCAGCAGTTCGAGGATTCACCAACGAAGGCGGATCTGATGTGGTAGATCTGTCCAGCCAGAGAGTCCAAGATCGACAGGCTGTTGAGACACATGCTTCCTGTTGCCTGAGGCCAGTGGGCAAATTGGTTCATATACCCTTTGAATGAGATCCAGTCATTCAAGGTACCCAGCACACCTTGATTATCCGCTGGAGACGATGATCATCGAAGTGATTCGTACTCCCTCCTCAGGATCTCTTCATAGCTTGCGGGATCTGCAGATATCCGTACGCCAAAAGGACAGCACGCCAGACGGACAATATGCTGTCCGGGAACCCATATGATTCGCACTGGGAGCATATGAAACTCTTTTGTGACGGGGTAACGTACGTCAGGTCGTAGTGCTGTCAGAGTGTACGTGGTACTTTATAGGAGACCCGACTGTCAACTGCGCCGTACACTTCCCGCGACTACTTATTCCCCGGAAGAAACCTGCGTGTTTCGCAGTTAGCCCTCACGTGGAAGACCGTTCCTCAATCCGCAGCCTGGGGACGCACTCGGCGACGTTCAGCTGGCCCACTCGTTCACCCAGACACATGATACCGCGATCCGCAGAGTTCAGAGAGATATACTTCTTCATCACCAGATATACCGCCCATAAAAGTGGATAATGGCCCCCACATCATTGTCTGTACCTCCGCCGCTACTGGTGAAACTTCCCAAGTATACAAATTGATCGACAACCTCCATAACTTCACTACCGAGCATTTAATCTAAGAAATCACGGCAGACCTGTAGAAGCAATTTGCAACTTGCGGCTGCAACACTTATTCAGAAATACCTAGAAGGGCATGAAGTAGCGTCCGGCATAGTTTGTGATGTTGGAAGGTTATCAAACAACACCTTGTTGCCAGCGTAGTCAAGATTGCCCAGCCTTCCACCAAGAAGGGAGTCCACGCCGTCGTCCGGCGAGTACCGCAGACAGTCCTCTACTGGTTCACTTACGATCAATTTAAGCAAAAGTGGTGAAAATGGACAGCCTTGACGTACGCCGCTCCTGGTGCTGAAACTGTCAGATACTTCACCGTAAACCCTAACCTGAGCTGAAGTATGGGAATAAAGCGCCGACAGTATGTTCACATACTTGGTCGGCACACCCTACGTTTAAGCGGTTTTAAAAATGTAGACCGACCTACGGAACTGAACGAACCTTTACAGTTCCAGTTTCACAGTCTCCAGGTCCTCCAGATTGGGGGTGGAGGAAATTCTCACACGTTTACGGGAAAAAGGTTATACAAGTGCATGTGCATTGCCACTCACCTACTGGCAAGCTGTACAGGGTTCCTGAGTCAAATGACTTAGCTGGGAACCCTAATCATTCTCCAGTCTTAGTCTGGGCGTCTTGGAGCCAACCCAACCCACACAGAACCATGAATATTCACAACGCCCATAATTTCTACATTCGTCCCGTAACAGTAAACCATGCTTGCATACTTTTCGGTATGAAGTGAGAAGTGAGACATGCACAATTGCCGGAATTTTATTGTTTTCACTAATTACAGTAAGTTGACGGACTGCCCTGTGCAGATGCGTGCAGTGCGTGAAGAACATCTGTCATCAGGCGAAAAGTGCAACACGGCAGTTAGCTTCAGTAAGATTTGGTTTTACACTGAACGTGTAATAAACGACTCTTTTAAAGAAAACATATTACGTCTGCGAGGATGAAAGCTATCTTCTGCTTTTTGCAACGTGGTCCATCCGCTCAGTTCTCCGATACATTCAAAGATGTCATTACTCTAACCTGGTAAAACAGTAGTTGTCGGTCAAGGCCATAAAAGCTGCTTCTCTTATGAACCACATTCGCAGTATCAAGACAGAGCGAAATCAATTGCCAATAGCTCGTGAAAGTAACAGAACTTCAGCAGCTTTGCGTCTTGGTTAAGCCACTCGCGCGATTTGTCCTTCGGGTATTGTGTGCACCAAAATAATGAACTTTTCACAATCCCACATCGAACTGACACGTTGAGAAGCACTGGGATGCACTCAAGTATTACGGGATGGATGTGAGAAAGTACACCCTTATGGATATGACAATGTTACAGAACCACTTATCTGGAAGCAATTTAGTGGGCTACCTGACGAATTTATCTGAGACATACATTGGTAGACAGTGTACCTAGCCTGGAAGCAATCTAGGTGCATATAAGCCGAATCGTGCATTACCGAACGGACAGGAGACGCTTGGATAGTAGTTTGTGGTGTACACACTGAAACCAGTTCATCGGAGAAATTAATAAGGCGGAATCAGACAGCACTATATACAACAATGTTTCGAGCTTGTACAGTGTGAGATGTATGTGGTACACAAGGTCACATGCGAATCAGACACTGGAGGGTTTCTCAAACCTGCACAGCAGCAGATGGGAAAAAGGGTTCGAGTTCACAATGCTACAGTAAACATCCGGGCGTCGATACTATTGGGCTGACCAGCACCCCGCAGCACCTTAATAGATGAGGATAGGCGGGGGCAGGATAGGTTTATTCTTAAATGAGTAATGAACCCGGAAAGGAGACACGTTCGTGACATGAAGCTACATCAGGTTTACGAAGGAGGGAGCTTGTGACATCCGGGAAACCTCAGTGAAACTATTCGTGTTTTTATTTACGGCGAATAAGGATAGAGGGGTTGTTTGAGTCCCAATGAACATTAATCCCCAGGTTACATCTAGTCCCGTTACTCAGGGACGATCATCAGTGTTGGTGGATGGATCCACAGGCTGTAGGTAAGAGAAGTCACTACCCAGACGTCAGATGCGAAACTGGCAGTGCATAGGTGGGCGGTCAGTTGCAGAAAACAAGCAGCGATAATAACAGAGAACGGTAAAGTTGAGACCGCCCGTCGGGTTTGCTATAGTATGGCACACATGCTATCCAACATGGCACGTGGGCTTATAGGTTCCGCACCCGTTACCGTCCGACTAGCAATCATAGATAACTTTACTGCTTTGTAGGTAAATTTCCCTAGTCAAGGATTGATGGAGCCTATCGCCACCTCCTTTGTAACGGCGCCCGACATGAATACAACCGTAGCACAATATACTGGCACGTCCCCTCACGAGGAAAAAATAGGTCGTGCCGCGGCACAATGCGTAGAAAAACGATATTCTTCAATGGTAAATATTAGTAATCATTTGAAACGTCATAGTTGCCACAAATACTCAAGCTGATGAACCTAACGAATCGCATTACAAAATAAGAAGCCAGAGTAATGATAGAAGGTACGCGGCTACACAAACTTTATTCTATAAAGTCTGCACACCAGCTGGGACATTGAAGCAGACTGATTTCCCGAGAAGTTCTCGCGTGTTCCTGATTGCTGCATTGATCTACAGACCACACTGAGCCAGAGATAAACGACACAGATAACCCGCAAATGTGGTATTAACCACAAGCCACAGCATCCGCCGTTTTCATAGTGTGCGTCCGACGAATTTTCAATAGTGATCACGTACTACTTATGTTAACGCACTTTGTGAAATCTTAGCAAACGGCACATAAAGTAAGCAAAACAGAAAGTTAAAGGAAAAGCACAACCTTACGGACTACATGGAGGATCAGACATGGAGGAGCCCAAATGAATAAAAGTGGCCGGACGAGACTTGTCCTGAGAGACGGCAAAACAAAGAGGACACAACGTACGGCATTGGGCGTCGACATTTGGTTGCAACTGACTAACAAGGGTGCATGATTCCGTCGGACAGGCAGAAGCGTTGAAGAGACGTACTTCACCGGACTTCAAAATTAGTACAAATGCCGCAGGTGCGGTTGGACTCCAAGCAAAATCACGCACTTCATATTCACTGTCCCCACCGCAAACACGAACCGGGCGAGCCACAGAGGTGAGATCCACAGACGTACACTACAACACATGGATGCAAAAAGACAGCAATCAGCTGAAGAACGTGCTTGTGATCAGATAAAAGATAAAGCTACGATACCTGAGAACTAACAAATAGAAGGAATATGAATCAGGATTGATAAGAAGTTGGTGTGGATTGTCAATATGAGCATCAATAACGTCCACTAAGCATGAAACTTAAGAAACAAGTCACGTTCGCAGCCAGGTTTGGGTTGCCTTCCGGTAGCTCTTTGTGTACCGTTTGAAGTAAGAACAAGCATAGAGCGCACCCGTATGTGCGAGAGTTCGAAGGCAACCTCCATTTAAACTCAGGAATATACCAATCAGTGATTACTATTGGGTCACTTCCAAATAAGATAAGTGGCAAAGCAAAGGGATGTAACAGTCAAAACCTGTACAAGCGCGTAGCAAATAAGCGGAGAAGCAATCCAAAATCCGTTATGCCGTTGTCAAATGGAGGATGCTGACAAGATTAAGAAACAACTTACATACATATGCTCATGGGAAATAAAAGATGGGTGCACAGTGGACCGAAGTTGTGTTTAACAATTATTGGAACAACAATACACTGGATGAAGACAGACGATGCGATGAAACAATCACAAAAAAACCAATCTGCGGAAGTTCGATAGCGTATACACCTCGCGACAAAAGTAACGGCAACACCTTTCTTAGTGAAAATCCAAGCCATTTTTGCAACCAAAGAACGAACGCCATTAGCAAGCTGTAGGCTGATTTTGTTTGACTAATTATCACGGAAAAGGGAGTATCCATGACAGTATGAAAAACAGGCGTCACAAAATCATACTATTACTCCAGGTTATTACAGCGTCTTTAGGCCAACACACCGACACGCTGTCAACTGATGACGTAGACGTTAAGCATTCTGGGAACCGGATGTGCATCTTCACTTGAACAACATTGCAGTTGCTAAGCCACCTTGTCATTAGTTCATACAAATCATCATCATCATCATCATCATCATCATCATAGACAGCAATACATCAGTGGTTCACACTGATGCTTAACTGCCACACAACCACGAAAAAAAAGAAAAAACTTATAGGAAGAAAGAAGAAAACAGAGGAGGGGAGGGGAAGTGGACCTAACTACTAAAAATAGCTACGTCTATATTCAAACATACAACATCAAGGCGCCTACACCTTGCAAACAAACAACCGAGCTGTAAGTGAAAGTAAGGCGTCATCAGCGAGACAGCTTCCTTACGGCTTTCACTGCCCCGCATCATTAAGTGCACTCACTTCACAGACAACTCGGCCAAACAACGACAACATTCACGCCACTGAGCTCGATTAGCCGCCATCTCACCTAACGTCTCAAGCCACCGACTCTGTGAGTCGCGAGGGAGCCCGGGAGACGAACCCGACCTACAGTGGCCAACCCCTTCGTAAACGATTTCATTTGTCTACGCCAGGATACAACTAGTTATCATGCGACTGGCACAACATTTTGCACTTTCACCGTCCATGTCGTGTCACAACATTTTGAGCGGAAATGTGGGAACGTAGCTCTAAAAAAGTGTCAGAACCTAAAGATCAGTGACAAATCGAATTTAGCGGATTACGTCTTCCGTACCCCAACGCTAACCAAAAGAGCTTCAATCATGACATGATGAATATAGCACAACGGAGGCGTTTTGGGACTGCCAATTGAGAGGAAATCGTCAGGGTGATTAAAGTAACCAATTTGGACACAGAAATGAGTTAAGAGCATAATTCCAAATGAAAAACTTGAGTGTCGTAACTGCTGGTCAAGTTCTCACAGGCTAAGTTTTCGTGCTGAACGTTTGTGGTTAATTAGGAGACAACCAAAGTTTTATCTCCACACGGTGTTATCTGTGTATATCCAATAGATGTACGATTGACAGGTCTACTGTATACGGGAGGTTTTGATTTTACAAGCATGAGGTGATGAGGATAGTTGTAAACATCATGAAGCCATCTACGAATAACAGAAATAGGGTAAAGAGTTGCACACAAAGAAGCATTCAATAAAACTCGAAGAAACAGTCATAATGAGAACAAATACCTTGAGTAAATCCGTCAAATTCACCAGATTAACAAAAGTGCCTTGGGAAGCATTAGATGTGACCACAGCCAGAACAAGACCTTCGCTGTTGAACGCAACCCACGACACAGGGTCGGGTACCTTGATTAGTATATCCGGTGGATGGTCAGGCAAGGATTTGTCTCTGCGCAAGGTACACGTTTCAGTCACTTTAAGGTATCTTTGTAAGTTGTACAGTAAAACACCTAAAATGAACAAAACACATCAGACGGTAAGTGCACAACATCGCAGCAAACGTCGCAAACAGTGGAAACAGTCTAGCCTATAATCAACATTTCACCATCAAATAACTGGCTGAACAGTAGGTAGAAATGTTACCCAAATGTGAAACAGGCCGTAATTGTGAACAAAAGTTATTGTTGGACTTTCAAAGTTCTGACATGTTTAGAAGAATGATCTGAATTAGACGCGGAAACCCAGAAGACAGAAAATAAACGGGAGTACTGACTGTATCAAAGTGATTATATCGACAACCTATATCGACAGCTTTAACATAACAGTATTCGTTAACACGCGATACGTGGAGTGGATGCTGTTAGAGAGCTGAAACCTAGGCAGGAACAGTCATCATCATCATCATCATCATAACAGTAATACATCAGTGGTTCGCACTGATGCTTAAATGCCACACAACCATGAAAAATAAAAACAAAACCTGTATATGGAGGGAGAAAATGTAGCGGACGAGAAGGGACCTAACTACTAAAAATAGCTACGTCTATATTCAAACATTCAACATCAAGGTGCCTACACCTTGCAAACAAACAACCGAGCTGTAAGTGAAAGTAAGGCGTCATCAGCAAGACAGCTTCCTTACGGCTTTCACTGCCCGCGTCATAAGTGCACTCACTTCACAGACAACTCGGCCAAACAACGACACATTCACGCCACTGAGCTCGATTAGCCGCCATCTCACCGACTCTGAGTCGCGAGGGCCCCAGCCCGGGAGACGAACCCGATCTACAGTGGCCAACCCCTTCGTGAACGATTTCATTTGTCTACGCCAGGTCATCATCTGTCCACCTCGCACCTTACGCCAGTCAGCCGCAGCGTCGGCAAACAGTGTTCGGTGTGGCAAACGACTAGCTGGCATCCTTAGTACATGACCTAACCATCTAAGTCTGTGCAAATGTAAGGACTGAACAAAAGAACTCGTTTGACAATCACTATCAAATACTTGCTTCTCAACTCGCTTGTGCCATCCGACACGAGCGACTGAACGCAGATATCGATGATCAAATACCTCCAGATGGTTCACGTCTTCTACCCGTGAGCTGCCAAGTTTCGTGACTGTAAACTATTCCATTCCTCATTGTCACGTTACATACGCGACCCTTAAGCCTCAGAGAGATGCCTCTCTGCCACCAGAGGTGTCCCAGATCAGTGAATACCGTCCTAGCTTTACAGGTACGCGCTTCTGTTTCATTTCCTACATCTCCGCTGCCGCCGCTGATGCAGCTTCCCAGGTACACAAACCGGTCAACAACCTCCATGACTTCATTATCTAACATTAAATCTACGTAATCACAGCAATCTTGCAGAAGCACTTTGCATTTTGAGGCTACAAAGTAGGATGCGAAATAGCGTCTAGCATTGTTTGTGCTGCTTGAAAGTTGTCAAACAGCAACACCTTGTCGTCAGCATAATCAAGATCATATCAATCCTCCATCAGGGAGGAGGTCCACACCGTCTACAAAACTGTGCATTGATCCGACGAATTGAACGCACCTTTATAGTCGAGAAATACGGCAATTGTTGGCCGGCGGTACACATGACGCTGCTCCAGAATTTGACGAAGAGTAAAAATGTGATCTATACAACCCCGCCCAGGGCGAAACCCTGCCTGTTCTTCCCTAATGTTTACTTCCCGAACTGCAGTGAGTCGACGAAGTATAATGGATGCCAGAACCCTAGTAATGACTGGGGTCAAACTAATTCCTCTATGGTTTTCGCAAGAGCCCCTGATACCTTTCTTGAATATGGGAACTATTATCGAGTGACCCCAGCACGGAGGGATGGTCTCCGTCGTCCACACAAGTTGAAACAACTGAGTCAACAGTCTCTGTAAAAGGGGATGAAACACAAAGATGTGATCGGTAGTGGGCGCTGTTACTAACCTATCCCGGGCTCGACTGCCACACGAACATAAAAAGTAACGGCACCCCTTCAGTGATTGAAAGCAGCCAAGTATACTGCGGTGAGACCTTGACTGCGCTTCGAAGTCCCATAGTCAAAAATCCCAAATGAATAAGAAACCCTAACAAGCAATCGTAGCCTAATCCTGACGAGGTTAGTCTATCAAAAAGTGAAGAAAGGTTGCGCTGGAGTTTATCACGCACAACCCGTCCAAAACATGCGCGGCAACATGTATACACTCACTTTCCGTGAGACCTTTACGTTTATTAATCAATATATTAATCTTTGAGACTGTTCCATCCGTCTGGCCTTCAATAGGGACCACCTGAAATCGGTAACCCCTCACTGAACACAGTTCAACGGCGATAAAAATCCGACAGCAATCGCCAAAATTCCATGAATGAAATAATCGCTAAAAACGTTTGTATAAGATACGAAGTTCGCCACATTTGACGCCAGATTATGAAAGCATATGAGGTTTACTTAACGTAAACACCTGCTTGCTTGTAATGCCTTAAACTGCATCTATTACATCGGATTCGAGGAGAAAGTATGCAGCCCAACCTGCATCTTAGACGAATAATCAACCTACGCATACGCTTGAAAAAGGTCAACCAAAAGCGTAGGGTCCATGAGGGTCAGCAACTGAGTGAGGTTTAACCGGAGAATAGTACCTTTTAAAATACGAATCACTTTTGACGACAGGCACGTTAGCAGGATGCATAAAAAACTGAAAAATGCAATGGGAACGCTAAAGTAAAGGTCATACAAAGCTCACTTGAACCAATGTGGGAAATTTCGAAATATCTAGCTCAAATTTTGGAACGATAAGGACAATGTGTCTTAACTACGTTAAAGTAAAGTGCACACGTCGCCACCAATGAGAAAAGGGATAATGCAAAAAACAAAAGTAGTGTTTTCCGAGACGCCAAAAAAAGTTACACACATAGTAAGATCCAGAATTCTACTGATTCCGAAAACCAGCTGGCGGAAAAAGCGATGGATACTGTCCGTTATTTAGACCACAAAAATGTCAATGCTTTTTGAACTCCAAGCGCGGTATGATATCAAGTCCAGATCATAATACGACGAAATAAGTGGACTTTCCGTCTCTATTGATCAGAAAGAAATAACAATGTCCAACAGCGAACAATACTATATACCGCACTATTCAACAGAAACCTCACACTCGGAGAAGCTTGCAACAAAGACGAGCAATCCAATGAAGAAGTCGATGTCCACATAAGTTGTTCTCAATGCCAGGAATCAGACCATCAGCAGGTACTCTGTAACTTTCTCGAATGAACTGGATAAAGACGTCACTGAACACAACATCAAGCTGTCAAGAAACTAGTCACGCCAAGGGTAAAGCATGTATACCAAACCTGAAAGATAATCTTAACCTTCCAAACCTGACACGTCACGACCGCTGCTGAACCAGAAGTTTGAAAAACTAAGCAACAGATTGGTACGAGGGTGCTACAGATCATTCACACAACAACTGAATATGAGAGGTCTTCTATTAGATGCCAGAAGGAATATTCCCTAAGACGGCCCACATAAGCTGGGGGAATGGCATACGTAACTACGGCGCGGCTTGGTCGCCGATCGAGAAACACGGTTAACGGATAATGGTGATACAGTGGGAGTGACGTTTACCTCACAAAGACCCATTAACCTTTCTCACACCACCCGCCTCACCTATCCGTAAAGTTATCAGCAAGTCGGGTGGGACACGTACCCACAATAGCCACGGTCCGTGGAACCCATCGAAGTGTGGTTTGGCTGGCCTCGTGACTATATTTTGTTATTAGCACACGCATCCTGACCTGTAGAGTTGATACAAGAGAATCAAAGCAAGTGAACACATCCCGAATGTCAAACGTTATAAAACCGCTGGCCCTGATAACCCTATGCGAACACTTGTCAAAGGAGATCAAGCCCTGATCCAGCCGTAGCGTGAATCAAGGAACCACATGGGCTAGGTTTAACCGCTCGTCGACGGCCGGTATCTCACCTCGTTAGCTAGTAATTCGTTAGTGCCGTTTAAATCGCTATAAGAGACGATCTGTACATTCCGTTTAGTGAAAATTTTCTATTCTGAACTACCTACGTCCGGATTCACACACATCTGTACACAGCGGCTTAGTGCGTCGTGTGCTAAGCCACCTGGGCAGTCACTGACACTGCGAACGAATGAACGATGACAGGCGCTTCTAATTACGTACGATATAGAACGATAATCTGAAAACGGAAACACGCCGCAAAGCTGTAACATAACATAATTAATTTCGACTTATGAATTAACTTGGTATGTTTTAAAGCGTATCCTTAGATCACCGTTAGTGTATTTTAGCATATACATGAGCAACTGACAATCTGAATCGCCTGAAACTGCTAAACCCTCGAGGCGCGGAGACCAATCCAGCATTACACCTTTCCTTTCGCAAGAAATTGACAAAGTGTATCAGGTCAGATGGCTAAAATGAACGACTGCATGACATTGCACCATGAAGATGACTTTGGTAAACCGAAATGCGCAAAAGCCTATCAGATTATGTCACAGTTTGGAAAACCACTTCAACTGTTTAACGTAACGATGACAGAGGCACGAATTAGGACTTATGAGTGTTCCATATCTTGAACGAGTGAACCACATGATCGGATGCAATCATGGATGAATCTTTCATTTTCTGAAACAACTGTGAGTTCTCTACCAGATTGTCCAAATGAACTATTGATGTATCTTGCTTATTAGCTGAGATATTCCACTTCTAATACGTACTAAAACTTTTTTTTCAGGAAGTGGAATTTGCACAAGTTCAATGGAATTTCCGACATCATTTCAAGGCTGTTGAATATATTGGCGAAGAACGGGATATTCATTTCAATACGTTGGAACACTTGCAACTGTCCGCTATATACTTTTTTGCTATAAAAGTTGCTTGATCACAATGGGTTTTTTATAATTGCTGGATTTATGAATTTCGTTACTCAGTTGTTGAAGGCAGACAATAGCTTTTATCGTGGTTGGGTATATTAGGCATTCAAATGTAGGTGGCATTTGATTAAATCGTATTATAAGGCTGCACGCAAATTTTTTTCTGACCGTCCCCTGAGTGTTCCCGAAATGTCTCCTTAGAGCACTCAG
>LOND01003131.1:29987-48589 GCA_014220965.1 Paragonimus kellicotti | reverse complement strand
TGTGTGGAGTGAAAACTGTTCTTCACGGCTTCGCGGATTATAACATTTATGCCAAACTGTAGCCTTGCTGGTTGCTTAAAAGATTCAAATATCTGTCAAATTATAGTGTCAGTTGCATATAGTAATAATTAAGAACTGAACCACACTCAAGTCAAAATACAAGCAAAGTTTCAATTATGAATCCCTTTAAAACAACAGTCAAAATATGTGTCGCTTGGTTTGACATTGGAAGGGTAAACTTTTAGGAGCATTTCTATGGTTACTAATACCTGTCACAATTTCATCCCACAGCTGACTCAATGACTTGTAATCGTCGAGGCAACTGTCTAGTATTGAAATAAATTAAATCACTTCAAGCCTTATGCACAATTGAATTTGAACGATATAATCGGGCGATTGAGTGATGTCAGTCGGTGGGGAGAAGAGAAGAAACTGTATTAGATGAATTCTTCTGAAATAGTCGCAAGATCCCGGTAAAGATTCTGATAACCAAGTCTCGGTTGTTGAATTCAGATAGAAACCCCAGCAACGGTGGTGACAAATGAAAATTGCAATAATTTTGAACACAGAATAGACCTATAAAGAGTGGTTAGAATGCCACAACTGTCATGGAACCGTAAAGCAGAAGAGAAATAACAGCTGTAGTTTGAGGATATGAGAGAGCGAAGATACATTAATTCATTCATGAAAGATCGAAAAATGCGGTTTTATGGCGTTAGTTGACACGAATATTTCTTCATTTCTTCAGCATTAGACTTCTATCTATAATGCGTACCCTCCGTGATTTTATCTTATCTTGCCAAATCTAATGAACCGTTAAAAGCGAGCAATTCATCCCCGATACATTAATAGGCTCATGTCGTATAAATTGCCTAACATATGATTAGCTTTGCACTGTTGAATATGTTACTATGAAATTGAGTATTTCTTCAGTCCGTGAACGAAAATATGTGTGCAGTACGGTCATTCAGGACCGCATGAAACGTGGGCATAATAACAGGCTTGTTTGCAGCAACAAATTGTGCAGATCAGGATTACGAGGGAATGTCATTGTTCACGCCTCATGTTTCGGGTGATGGAGTTTAAAACAAGAAAAACCAACATCTATTTGTTCACAATTTATTGTCATTGGATTCTTTGTCAGAGGTTAACCGTCAACAACATCAGATAAAATAGATCAATTTTGTTGAACAATACGATTGAAACATTAAGTGAAATAAGATTTAGTTGACGGGAATCCAGGACTACATATTTGGAACGAGAGTGGATGGTCACGATAGAGACACTTGGTCATGTTCGACGGAGGTAAAGCTCTCCATTTATCGAACCTGAAGTTGAAAATGTTATTCTGAATTATTCTGCTTCTAAGCTCATGCAAATTCCGTGCAAAATTGCCTGCTTCACTTATCCAATTGGATGCTCACTGTGATTCTCACCGTGAGTTTTTGAATAAAGAGGAAATTATTGGGGACAATTTTTTTTCATTCGCGTGTATTTAATCGCGTGAGAACACAACTGTGTCAATACGTTAGTTCATATAATTATAGGAATTTTTAACACATGCAGATCAAGATATCGGCAGATGCACTCATGTGTTCATGTTTTACACTGCACGCTTAAGACATCGTCGTTTCACAGAACAGTATTTTGTGGTCAATGAGATAACGTTGTATGCTGCGTTACACATGGAAATATCCAAGTGTTTCACATGGCTAATCCTTAGTTTGAATAGACAGATAATATACATGAGTGTGAATATAGACTCATTTATGGGTTGTATAGAGCGCTTAAATTATCATGTCATAGACTGTGCCCGTTGTTGGAACAATACCAAGTTTTCAAAAGTGACTCATTTTGCGGAACAGTTTGAGGTAAGCAAGTGATGAACACGAGATCGGTTTGACATAATGCACGACATAAGTATTCAAGACATGTGAGTTACATCGAGTAGCCATGACGATTTTTACATCTCAAATGTAGTTATGAATTTTGAAATGTGTGCAAAATTAACGCTATAGAGCCTATCTGATAGTTTTGATGTAAATGTATATGATTGATAAATGTAAACAATCTTATACCTGAAAATACCATAATGCACACATAATACACAATTGGAAAAAATCTTGATAAACATCTGTATCTTGTTGTGAACCACAACAGGCAACTTCGTGACTATTCATCTCACACATTCGATACAGCCGAACTCCCTGCAGTCAGTGTCCTAAGAGTTCAAGCTCCCCCATTTGACATAAAGCCAGATCAACATTTGGTCGTGTGATCATCTGAAGAGGTTCAGCTTTAATGGTTTACTAGTGTCTATTCACTGTTCTAGATGCATCAGGAAACAAGAAATATTTATTGCTAATCAGGACATTGCCGACCTCGAGGTATACCTGTTTCCGTCTCACTGTTGCAGATGGAGACAGAGCTCCATGCCATAATCTATATTCCTGCATAAACACATACAAATTGTGTGTTTGTTTGAGAGAGATGGACTGTCTCCATCTGCACCCCCACGTGGAGACGGAAAATAAGTATTACCTCGAGGTCCGGCAATGTCTGATAAGCAAAAAGTATTTCTTGTTTCCTGATACATCTAGCGCAGTGAAAAGACAACAGTAAACCATTAAAGCTGAACTCTTTTAGAAATGATCACACGATTCAAACTGCTGATCTGGCTGTATATTCAAATGGAGAAGCTTCAATCCTAATAGAGACACTAGATAATGCAGGGACTGTCGGCTCGTATATTAATGTGTGAGGATGAATAGTCATGAAGTTGCTTCTGTGGTTCACAACAGAGCATACAAGGATGCTTATAACAACCTATAATTTTAAATATATCTTTCGCTGTATTATGTGTGCATTATGTCATTTTCAGAGATATAAGATTCGTTTACATTTATCAGATCATACTACACTTTACATCAACTATCAGTCATAGGTCATAGCGTTTAATTTTGCACACATTTCAAAATTCATAACTACATTTGAGATGTAAAAATCGTCATGGCTACTCGATGTAACTCACATGTCTTGAATACTTATGTCGTGCATTTCTGTCAACCGATCCATGGTCGTGTTCATCACTGTTTACCCCAAACTGTTCCGCAAAATGAGTCACTTTTGAAAACTTGAGTTTGTTTCAACAACGGGCACATTTTATGACATGATAATTTATGCGCTCTATACAACCCATAAATGATGGCTTAATCAAAAACTGTTTCATTCTGATAATCGCTATTCAAACTAAGGATTAGCCATGTGAAACACTTGGGTATTTCCATGTGTAACGCCGCATACAACGTTATCTCATTGACCACAAAATACTGTTCTGTGAAACGACGTTGTCTTGAGCGTGCAGTGTAAAACATGAACACATGAGTGCATCTGCCGATATCTTGATGCATGTGTTAAAAATTCCTATAACTTTATGAACTAACGTAATGACACAGTTGTGTTCACATGCGATCAAATACACGCAAATGAAAAAAAAATTGTCCCCAATAAATTCTCTCTACATTCAAAAACTCACGGTGAGAGTCTCAATAAGCATCCAATTAAATAAGTGAAACAGGCAATTGAGCACGAAATTTGCATGAGCCTAGAAGCAGAATAATTCCAAAATAACATTTTCAATTTCAGGTTCGATGAATGGAGGCTTTACCTCCGGCGAACATGCCAAGTGTCTTTATCGTGACCATTCACTCTCGTTTTCGAAATGTAGTCTGGATTCCCCATGCAATAAATCCCCCAATCCAAATCGTATGTTGTTCAACAAAATTGATCTATTTTATCTGATGTTGTTGACGGTTAACCTCTGACAAAGAATCCAATGACAATAAATTGTGAACAAATAGATGTTGGTTTTTCTTGTTTTAAACTCCATTACCAAACATGAGGCGTAAACAATGACATCCCTCGTAATCCTGATCTGCACAATTTGTTGCTGCAAACAAGCCTGTTATTATGCCCACGTTTCATGCGGCCTGAATGACCGTACTGCACACATATTTTCGTTCACGGACTAAAGAAATACTCAATTTCATAGTAACATATTCAACAGTGCAAAGCTAATCATATGTTAGGCAATTTATACGACATGAGCCTATTAACGTATCGGGGATAGATTGCTCGCTTCAAACGGTTAATTCGATTTGGCATGATAAGATAAAATCACAGAGGGTGGTAATATGGAAGAAGTCTAGTGCTGAAGAAATGAAGAAATATTCGTGCCAACTAACGCCATAAAACCGCATTTTCGATCTTTCATGAATGAATTAATGTATCTTCGCTCTCTCATATCCTCAAACTGCAGCTGTTATTTCTCTTCTGCTTCATGGTTCCATGACAGTTGTGGCATTCTAACCACTCTATATGGTCCTATTCTGTGTTCAAAATTATTGCAATTTTCATTTGTCACCACCGTTGCTGGGGTTTCTATCTGAATTCAACAACCGAGACTTGGTTATACGAATCTTTACTGGGATCTTGCGACTATTTCAGAAGAGTTCGTCTAATTCTGTTTCTCCCCTTCTCTTCACAAACTGACAGCATTCAATCGCCCGATTATATCGTTCAAATACAATTCTGCATAAGGCTTGAAATGATTTAATTATTTCAATACTAGACAGTTGCCTCGACGATTACAAGTCATTGAGTCAGCTGTGGGATGAAATTGTGACAGGTATTAGTAACCATAGGAAATGCTCCTAAAAGTTTACCCTTCCAATGTCAAACCGAGCGACACACATTCTGACTGTTGTTTGAAAGGATTCATAACTGAACCTCCTCATCGTCGCTAATGTGGACGCATGTATTCTGCAATTCATTCCCACGTATTTTCATACTTTGCTAGGTTCTCACAGTATCCATAACATCGCAGAGGAGGCTCTTGTGAGAATTAACCCTCACTCAGAACTTGTTATGAGTGGAATTAAGGTCGCTCCGGTTGGAAAAATTCCGTATCGATTTCGCTTACTTGGTCTGAACAACGTCCATTTTGGTAAACAAATTTGAATAATGTATACTGTAAATTTTGTCTAGAAACAATAGTTTAGTAAATATGTAGTGATATATAATTGTGTGAATGTAAGACCGCAGTTTACAATCGGTGTGAGTTATGAAACGCATTCGTCGAAAATACTGTAATCTACTGATTATGACCGAATAAGTTGTCATGTAACACGGCTGATTTCAGTGGGTTATTAGATATAGTTTTCACGAGTTAAATCACATTGCAATGTATGGCCACCAGATCAACATTTGGTTAATGCTTACTAGACTGGGTGAACAGCATTTCATTTCAGTTTTGCTTTGCGGTTTGATTCTGATATAATACAACAAAGCTGCCCGCAGTAAGTATGCATGAAGATGCAGCGAAATTTGTCATGACATGAATTGTGCAACGTGGCGTTTCCGACCTCTTTCAAATGTACCAGTGTCATGTTTCAACGAAGGCACTCTCTTCAATGACAGGTCGTCACCGTAAATTTATGGGTTTGACTGCATCACGTTCAATACATTTGTCATCAGTTGTGTAATCAACAGATGCATTGTGTCTCTCGCTTCGAGTGCTGTTGCATAAAACTGTTTTGAATACAACACCATGTTCCAAATTCTGATCCCGTAAACATTGTGAAAACTCTGTATTTCGAAAAATTCTACCTCGTGACATCTTACACATACAGATCTTTAATCCGAAATGTTCATACAACTTCATACTCTTTCTGTGACAGTGATACGATTCTCTAGAAAATATAATGCCGTACGAACGTAACGAATTGGTTACGATATCATTCAGCTGTCATGGTCATCCTTGATATGTAGTAGACCCAATTTGTGGCAGAAATATGTTTCCCATTAAATCATGATGGTCATCGAACTGCAAAATGCAGTCACATGCGAAGCTTGATATTAGCTGAACTCAACATTTATTACATTTGTGGCTG
The DNA here is from genome assembly GCA_014220965.1 of Paragonimus kellicotti. NCBI lineage: Eukaryota > Metazoa > Platyhelminthes > Trematoda > Plagiorchiida > Troglotrematidae > Paragonimus > Paragonimus kellicotti. The sequence continues at coordinate 42,638 of LOND01003131.1, read as the reverse complement.
TGAAAGGCCGGTCGTACGACTTGGCATTTGTCTAGGAGTGTTAGATGGTATCATCCGGCATGGATCGGAACCGGTAATAGAAAGTCCACCACGAGTGGCAGTGTAAGGTATCTGGATGACGGAACTTATCAAGCTAACACTGATCGACTATTCACAGTTCCCTATAGTGTTCCACCAAATCGACCAAAATGCGTTAGCCAGGCAGAGTTCGTCACTGAAAAGACCATCGCCATTCGATTGCGTAACTCGACATTGCGTGGGCAGAATCAGTTTGTCAAATGCTTAAGCTACCGTGGCCATTAGTTGACTCACTTGATCGACATGCCCGAATGTTCTTCACAAACAGAAGTGAGATTGTATGGCTTGTGATCGACATCAAGCTATTCACGTGTTTGCTCTTATTTCGCTCGATGATATTTCATGAAGAACATTTGTTCGCTGCACTTCATGTTCAACTGATCGATGGAAAATGCAATCTGACCAAATCCAACTACGGAAGTTGTAAGAATATAATGCGAAGATCCCCGAAGCTATTCACTTTGTCTCTCTCTATTGTTGAACAACTGTCTTGAAACGTAATATTCAACGCTGTTGAATAGAATCAGGTATTGAACATGACCTTCTGGGCATATCGCTCGTACGTGATTGAGTTTAGTGCCGCGTGAGCAATCCTAAGATGTGATGGTCTTCAGAAGATCTGCTCCCACGATCTGGTGATAAATGTGATCATCGAAGCTGAATTTGGATAAGCGTGAGTGACTGATGGACAATTGTTTCAATTACCACATGGCTCTTGTTCAAAAACTTATGTTAAGCCTCCCTTGCGCAGATAAATACCCGTGCAAGCTTTTGAGGCTAGCTCTACGGAACTTGATTCGGTGAATCAAGTCTTACCCTCGGAATATTGAGATGAACATTGAATCAATGAACCTCAAATTATCATTAACACAATGTTTAGAGATGACTCTGATCTGCTTTGAACCTAGATACAATGTAGCATGAACATTTAAAACGTCATTTGATTTGTACATATGCTTGCTTTATCCGCTGAAAGCTCATACTACAGGCAAAGTGAAGTGGCCGGACGATATGATTTGAACAACAACGTTTTCTTCACGATTGCGATCAAAATGAGGCTAAAGGTGGATGACGAATGCTAGTATTCGAAAATCAAATTCAGCCGTTACACTTCTGGAGTATATTATGGAAAATCTCCATTGCTCTAGTGCTGAAGAAATGAAGAAATATTCGTGCCAACTAACGCCATAAAATTGCATTTTCCGATCTATCCTAAATAAATTCATGTATCTTACCTCCTGCGGGCGTCCACACCAGAAGACATTGCCGAGTTCAAATGAATGTTGTGCGACATGTCGTGGTTCTTGTGAACGAGCATGGCGTACGAATGCGTGTGCGTCAATCTTCACTGACGGTAAACCAACTGTGACTTGTCTAGGATGGATGAACAAACAATGACTCTTCGAGTGATAAGGTGAAACAGATATTCAATTATCTGCTCCATAGGAAATAGCGCTTTCTCAGTAATGTATAGTGCAAGCTCACTGAATCAGCTTCAACGTTTTGAGCAGGATGTCGAAACCGGTTACCTGAACTCTATCTCGCCGAATTGGCAGCAGGCACGACCACACTGTTGTACACCAACAGTTAGCCAAACTATTTCGTGGGTAGTGATTCACTTGCCCGATAATTACTGCTATCTGACATTATGTGACTGAAGTCAATAAATCCGACCGTGCAAAATCACGTCACTGAGAACGCAGATGACGCGCACGTTGACCACTCGACAAGTCAATTTCAGTTCAAAAAATATTTGGAAATTCAGATATTACAGTTTTCATGTGGTGTTTACGAACAAAATTGTCAACTTCACACTGTGAGCGACGGATCGGTATGAGCACTTTCGAATGAAAACTAACCCAGTTTGCTGTATGGACATACTATCCATAACCTGTTCAATACGTGAACTCCAATGTTTCCACACTAGTGAATCATGAAGTCACATTGACGGATGACAAACTCGTACGAAAGCAAAACGTTGGGACAAAATAGATCTCATTACGCATGTTTTACGTTTCGACGGTCAAGTCGATAGACATAGAATCTCTCATTTTACAACAATGCTCCAATACAACTAGGGCAGTTCCAATACAGTTTCTTATTGCATGTTCGTCATCAACAACCGCCGGTTAACTGAACGTGTGCATTTGATATCCTGGTTAGTTACTACAATACGTGGTCGGCAATGTTGGAGCCAGTGCTTGTAACGTGGATGGAGAGCTAACATTTATCGTTCCAGCACAGGCCATCTTTCAATCCTAACTTCTCCGTTTTTTCCACTGAAATTACGGTGAGTGCTTCTCAGTTGTGGTTATCAACTGAGGTTGATGAGCCTCGATGCGGTATTGTCCTACTAGATCTGTAAGATATTCCATTCAAATAGTCAGAGGGAAGTATAGAAGTAGTTAGGCTGTCGCACAGTTTATTGATTTGAACAAATGGTTTTGTATGCCGTCAGAAACAAGTCGCTATCAAATCACCTCTACATCTTGCTGTCTTTCGAACTCATGTTAGACGACTAGTTTCCAATCAGAGGTTAAAATGTGGCAAAGCTCATTTTGACTGCGTCATGCTTGGGCCAATTATACCACGATTAATTTGACAATGGTCACTGAGTTCGGATTGTTCATAGATCAGATGCCCTTCTGTGTAGGTGGACCTATTTTCCATTAGTGCTGTCTCTCATTCTAATTGACGATGGCAGGCCTTTGGCAACTACTGTGTTCAAAACAAAAAGCTTCTGTGCGCAATGCTTGTTACTTCGCGGTAGCATGCTGATGGAAACGAATTCGGTCGGAACACACGCTTTTGATGCAGTAACTAAACCTCAATGTGGTATCAACATTCACCACGTTGATGTGAGCTCACCATGCGTATCGACATTGCATGAATAAACAATTGGTCACTCACGCTCACAGAATGCGCGCAGTCTTGCGAGCAAATATCTTCGCAATCAGTAGGATCCTTACCTGCCTCGTGCGTTGAACTCGAACCCAACTAAGCCTGTGCACTGTTCCCACCATTTATACGAAATATTTCCTAAAAGTAATCCGACTGAACGTTTAGAACTTATTCATTAATCGTGACCTCAGATTAGAACCAGATTGTGCTGCGCAGCTTGGTATTCATTGAGCAACTTACCTGTTGCATTATTTGAAAATGAACCGCATAATTAATTCTGTCGCACTGTCTCTGAGACATACCTTGTCGAAATGAAAGAGAGAAAGCTGATATAAACACATTCAATTCACATTGATGGATAACATGACAGAAGTAATGCGGATGTGGGCACCTGCAGTGTTGAGATGATATGAGAATAATCACAGATAGTTTTTTGCTAATCGGTATTTTTGTTTGATCTGCCAAACAGCAGCTGTGTACTGGCAATAAATTGAGAGGAACACGCTAGAAGGGAATGGTTCAACAGCCTCTAAACGGTTGAAGTATCCAGAAGTCTCACGAGGACGACTTCAAAGCCTGATACACTTACCTCAAATACACTATCCTATCCCGTTTGTTGAAAGGTTTTCACCACACCGTAATTGACACCAAAAGTCTAGTGGCACCGCAACAAAAATCAGCCTTGAATGAAAGTAATACTTCAATCGCTACACATTTTGAACGGGTCAAATACATGGGACTGCATAAATGATCTGGGGTTGAAGGAATTGGAGAACGCACGCGCAGGTGCACTATCATGCACATTGTGCCTGCTTCAGAAGGATGTAATGTTGTTATCCAACCAGAGCATGACAGACCACTGAAGCTACCTGGCATCACCCCTAGGTAGCTGATCTGACGATCAGTGGATATGAATCGCCCGTCCCGGCCAGCATGCTCAGATTTATTCAGTATGCATCAACTACTGAAATTAACATCGCTAACGGGATTAATGACGAAAAAAAACATGTATTTCCATGCCCGTTCAATTCACCACTGTCTGTTATATACAAGAGCTCAAAAGAATCACGTGCAGTACATCGGGACTGCTCCCGCCTGATGGTTGAAATTAGGATTGCTAACGGGTTGCCAAGAGAATGATGTTGTCAGTCAACTATATCTAAGGGTATCCAAAGTATTACCAAACTTTCGAGTAGGTGGTAAACAGTGGAACAATTGAAGTAATTCTTGATTGAACTATGTTTACTATTTCAGAAAAGAAATGTATCGTTCATCTCAAGTCAATTTCGATTGGGAACATGTCAGTTATTGCATTTTACCAGCTTGACGCAAATGTACTTTCAATTCTGTCAAAACCGGTTACGTCAACAAGAAAAACTGTCACGTTTATTATGTGAATAACGCAACCATCATGGGGTTACCAACTGATGGATCGGGAGTTTCTACTGGTTTAGTTACGTTTGGAACTCCTCTATCCGAATCTGACTTTCATACCAAGACATTCAAGAACGAGCGTGTGTATCTTTGTATTTCCTCCACAGTAGTGGAATAAGTGGAATCAGTTGTCGTCTGACTGCGTATTAGGAGATGTAACAAACTTCAGTTCGACCCAGTATGTTGTTAATGGTTGATATTCGTAGTGTGTCTGCTTTGAGGTATTGTGTTGCATAATTGTTCACATTGCGCGTGATCTTAGCATGCTCAAGTTACTGAACGAAAGCTGTGCATAGTATACTTTGAATTTACAATAATGACCCCGAACGCCTTGCTTGTGTCTATAATTACCATCTGTTTGTTACAACACGAGTTACGTTGTGAACCTTCGACTCCAGTCCGTCAATGTTGAACGAGTGAGTGAGTATGAGTTGATGTACGTTTTCGAACAGACAATCTTGCATTGATGTGCATGATTTTGCGTTCACACATCAGTAGGTAGAACCCACTGACACTCAACTGAAACAAATTCACGTTCAGTACAGTTTTATTGGAAACGATTTCATTGAGGAACGACATGAACAATGAAGTGAGAAGAATCGTGCCAAAAATCGTGTGCAGTGGTATAAAGGCTGAAGTTGTTCGGGAAGGTAAAATTTCTGTTAACAGTTCATGTGAGGACCAATAGTTGCAACCGTATCATCTGTTCTGGATAGCAATTGTTACCAAAACGTTTCATCTTATCAAATTGCGATCCCACCAGTTCCAAAATATGCGCATCACACTAGTTCGGCTAATACCGTGTCTGAAAGACATTGCATTCGTTCTCCTGTTCAAGAGATTTTGGTCAGCCAGCGTGGGTTGAAACAGAAGATACGGCATTATGCACAACCGATTGTGGTAGACAAGAATTGCGATCGATTAATTCACTCACATTCTGGTCGTCTGTGGATTATCTATTGACCAGTGCAGACTACGTCTGATTGAACTGGATGAAGAATGCTCTGTGACGTGAGCATGGACATAGGAGAACCGTCAGGTGTACTGAAGTGCATGCCCATGAATTCGATAATTGTGAATCGTATCATTCAATCTACAATAATCCCATGTAGTTCCTTGTAATTTAAATTAGATGTGCATTACAAGGCAGCGCCGAAACCATTGTTGGCAATTCGAGGACATGCAGGAAGGCGTACGAATCGTCGACCGTGGCTCATCAAACAACCCTCTTACAGACGCGATTGGTAGGCGGGCGAAAGAGTATGACGACGACTTGGTTGGCTATGGTCTTACACACGACACTTTTGGTACAGGAAATCAAACCATGTTTGTCGATTTGGCCAACAAAAATGGAGCAGCTCTCGGAACACAGTTTCTCCATGGGCTTGGAAGCGGAGCAGCAAGAAGCATTCTAGTGAATCGTGGGGATGTGAACGCGGGTTGTGTGAACTTGGCGAATGATTTGAACGTGGAACATGCATATTTGAAGGACTGCTCACTGCATGCTTCAGCTTGTGAGTACGGAATAATTTCGGCTGCTTGGCTACATTTCTTGAGCCTCAACATGGAAACTGAGGAAATACTGATTGGAACAGGTGAGGCATGAATTTGCACAGAAATCCGCCACCAATTCGTTTCTGAATATTCTCTATTTGAAAGTCAAATTTTCAGAACTAAACAATAGAAGCTCATTTTCACGTTGATTTGCGGTCCAATAGTGTGCCTATGACATCAACCGCGCAACGAAAGCTTATACTGTCATCGGCCCAAATTCTGTTAGTGATTCAATTTTCCATGATTTTATATGTTCTAACTCCACAAATCTGTTGAAACATTTTTCCCAGAGCTGAATCGTTCGCGACCGTGAAGCCTTCAGAACTCGTTAGAGCGTGAATTTCTTGGTTCTCAGCATCGGTTTCCATTACTGTGGCGAGCATTGAGCTGTGCGTGACATATGTTAGTCATAATAATTCATCATTGGTTAATCAGGAACAAACTGATGGCAGATAATTCACTGAATATCCAACCATTGTTGGCTTTGTTTAGTGTTCTTTTACCCGACAGACATTTATGTGGTAATGTTATGTTCACAACCGAATACCATACTAGATGCATCTAATCATGGTTCCCACCTGCGTGAGGTTGGAGATAATTCGCATTAGATGGGATGATTCAACGTCAATCACGACTGCCCAAGCGAATCATACGTTCACTGGTTAGTCATGATTGTACTGGACATTTATTGGAAAACCAAGTTAGCAAGTCATTTGTGTGGTCCGACGAAATCAACAGAATACTGAGGTCGTGTAGTTTTGTCGCATTTGTCAAATGTAGGAGGCATACTATTATATCAGTGAAGTTGTATACTGCAGGTTGTACGTCCGGAAAAGTAGTTTATGGTGTGGCTGACTATTTTGAAAGGTGCAATGTACCATGTTAATATACTGAAAAACCTCATTGTCAGATCCAGTGAAATATATATTCCAGGCGGAAATGATAATTTGTTTCCTTTCATGTTCAACATCTTCATCATTGCGGTAGGTAGCATTTTGCAGTTACAAAACACTGGCATTCTAGTCAATCCAATACATCTCTCAAACCTTAAAGCACAACTGGCTCACGGCGTTAATTTGTGATTTGTTATAACATGCATCTACTGTTAGACACTGAAACCACTACACATTCAACTTGTGGTTGCCAGTACTGAATGTGATCGACATTTGGGCGTTACATGATCCCACGTGAGTTGGCGAGTATATAAACCCAGATGCGTGACGAAGTATCACAAGTTGGCATTGTGAGAACTTACCGGTGTGAACATGAATCTTCCATCCAAATGGCTATCTGGAACGAGTTTAACAAGCAATGCGTTCAATGGTTGCCAGCTCTCTCCCAGTGAGACAGAGTAATAGCATAGTTTGTGCATGTTTAATGTTGATCTCAACTTTTGAAACTATGTTGATTTTTGTTTATAACTATCTCATTTGAATGTCTTCCCAGGTCCCATTTCAGCCCAGGGGTTTCAATTCTATTTGGAGCATGATGAAATTATATTCAATTCATGGAACCGATAGTCGAAAATGGTCATTTCGTGCACCTTTCGTGAAACAACTGCATTGTTTGACCAATATTGCTGCAGTCTGGGACAAACAAGCGCAAACAATGACGGTATTGGCTAGCAAAGATTTGATAAACTTTTACTGAACATGTTCTCATATTCTCAGCATAGGATTTTGAACATTCAGGACGGTTTATCAGGCTATGCCGTAGCAATACTGGTTGATGTGTATGGGAAAAATAACTGAGCAGTGTGAGTTGCCACTAGAGTTCCATTTGTTCGGTCACTACAGACATGAAAATGAGAAACGCATCAGTCTGTCCTCCTGGTTGGACATAAATTTTTGCAGTTAGGATAATAAACTTTCGTTATCGGACGTGCAATTTTCGTGTCAAATGAATTGTTCCGTGTAAAACCTGTTAACTAGTGGGTGCAGCAAAACCAGTTGCACGGACTGTTTAATTTGTGTTCCCACAGTTGTATGTAAACGAAGAGGCTTACTCGTTGCTTTATGAACACACCATCTGCTCTTCGATTTCTAAATGTCGTAATCACATTTTCGTTATTTTAAGCACAGCAACACTGGTGACTGTGAATACCCGACAATACGCCTAGTGGACATGCATCCATCTCCGTTTGTTACTTTTGCTCGTTTGTTCTCTCATTCATGTGCTTGTCATTTGCATATGATTCACAAAGTAAAAGTCAAAATCCCTCAAATTCATTCCCACACCATGTACTCAGAAATGACTCTGGTTCATCGTGTGTTTATTGTGATGGTGTTACTAATATACCATCAGCATTAATCCGTCTAACAAGTCAACATAGTTTTAGTGACGGCTTTTGTGAACAAGCACTGAACGTGTTTTGTTTCTCCCTCTTCTCGTGCATTAGCTTATGAGTCTACGTGAAATCGGAAATGTCACTCATGATAACCGATCAATTCCACCATCAGTAATGTTTGAACATGGCAGTAAGAAGACAGACACTGCTGAATGTTAGAGGTTTGTATTCTTTTCAGTGCGAAACAACAATGATCAGGACTACGTAAATATAACGCTGTTGGGGTGAGGTCTGAAAAAATTGAACAGCAATTGCGGTGGAGGACACTGCACAAAAGTGGTAGGTGCATGGGAGTTTGAGGTTTCACATAGTGCTAGGCTGAGACGACTAATAACAACCGTCTCAGCGAAACTCAGGAAACGCGAATTTGTATGGCGTATTCATAACCCTGAATGTTGATTCGGGAATAATCCAATGACTGGTGGCCAATATATGTTAGCAAAAGATGACGAATGTCAACGGATTCCCATCGACCCGCAAAGTGGTTGCAAGCAATCGAAGTTTGTCGGTTGAATATTCCAATGAACAACTTCGTCTAGCAGGACAAACAATGTTCTAACCAATGCTCACTTGGTATCCATTGATATAAGGCTCGCAAAATGAATTTGCTAGCCAGCCGATATTGGTTTTTTGAGATATACAGCTTTGTAGTGATCAATTTCTACAGAAAATGACAAAGATCGCTAAAAGCGATAGTCAGGCGTCACTCACAATTTCACAGGTGAGTTGACAAGATGAACCCGGTCTCTGTACGGAAAGAACCTCGAGTATTGCAGTCTGTATGCTGATCGTTGATCATAATGCTCACATCGGTATCATTGTGCAAAATAACACCATCTATATGGACAGCTATCTCGCGCACACTTTTCAGACTTCAAGCGACATAAATAAGGTCAGACTAAAACTGCCTACAGGGTGATAAATCCAGCTGGACCGCATTTCAGCAGTCACATCCACAATAATGTGGACTGCAGGAATACAATAAATCTATCGAGTTGTTACAGTGATAATAACTTCGAGCTAAGTGAACTACTTTGCCGAAAATTCAAATACGACGTTGTTAGAAGTTTACTCAGGAGAGATCTTGTTGGGTGCATTCTGTTACTTCACCAGAAAGCCGGTCTAACCAGGCAAACTCTGTAAGATTAATGAACATTTTCCTTTTTGCAAAACTATTATATTAATTAGTAAATTGAATTTGACTATTTTGCACGAGCTGGCAATGCACAGTCGACGGTATATTGTTCAGTTCATCGGCTGCTGTTAATAGGGTGTTCTCGGATCTGATAAGTTCAAATTGTAAACTGGGGTCCTCGTCCGTGTCACATGCTCTTCTGTATGAAGACATACATTTATATATATATATATATATATATATATATATATGTACATATATGTATGTATAGGGATTCGGATTTTTTCTATCAACAGAATAGACTTGAGCAAACATGCAATGTGTTAACCGGTTTCTCATTTCCTTCTTCTGAAAACCCAGATACTTGTAAACAAACGAATATTGGTCCGACGGATTAATTATACTGGTTTCGAATATATTTCAAAGTCTCTCAATGCGTCCACATTGTGGCTGGGATGTTCAGTGGACGAAAGTGGCCGAAACATCAGGGAAAGCACAACACGGAATTCGGGTTGTTGTCGAAGTGTGTTTGGTGTAAGATGACAAACATCGACGGATTCCCGTTAACTCGCAATGTGGTTGTGATCGGCTGAAGTACGTCGGCTAAGTATTCCAACGACCAACTTCGTCTAGCGGAGCAGACAATGTTCTAACCAATGCTCACTCTGTATTCATTGATATATGGCTTGCGAAATGAGTGTACTGGCCAGCCTGTGTTGGTTTTCGACCCACACAACTTTGTAGTGAGTCATCATCCCAGCGATTGATAAGGATTTCCGAAAGTTATTCAAGTTCACAGGTGAGTTGACAAGATTAGAAGTTGAATATCTCAGCTAATGTGCACGATACATCATCAACTCATGCAGCAGTCAAATGATGAGGCACGTGAAAATGTACAGATTATATGAAAGGCAATATTTACACTATTAACAACACCCTCAGGTTCAACAATAAACCTCCAGGATCAAAATGCCGAAACGTCTGCAATGGCGTCGTCAGTTTCTTCAACTGCTTTCAACCTGGCCTTCTGGATCCATCTTTGAATGGTCCCCTTAACATTTGAGTGCGAAACGCCAGGATACCCCTTCTTCATAACGGATTCTGCATTGGAGAAGTGATGATTGGCTTCAGTTTTACATACCGACAATAGCTGTAGTCAAAGGCGTACAGGCAATTGATACGCGGTTATTGACTCCTCTCCAGTTGATTGTCAGTCCGTGATGTTCTCAGCACATTAAGAGTGCATTCACCCATCGATGTGCCACCAACACTGGTGAGAAAGGTTACCTTGGTACTATGAACTAGAAAAATGAAACATACCAATTGCTTGTATGATGTGACATCTTCCAACTTTACGTTCAGCAGTTGTATGTCCTCAACGGTTTTCATCTGGAAGCGCACCGGAAACAGTTGGTTTGTGGATGGGCCAGCAGCAGCGTGTTGGAATCGCAACACATTTACTTCCAACCGTAGGGCGTACAGTTCCTCACGCATTCTTACATTTTGCATTACGACGTTTTCCATTACACCTGTTAAATGAAGTTACTATCGCTATAAGGACCCACTTTTCAACTCTTTGATTTCATTCAAAATTTCCTTTGCGCACGTCGCATCTGTGTGTGTCGCTGGCGGACTGATAATGATAGAGCCAAATACTTCTCATTCAATTTGACTTTGTACAAACCTAGAAGCGATGGGCGGAAAAAACTGGATACATTTTCAATGATCTCAGCGTACACCGTTTTGAGACGATAATAATTGGGGCATATTCCTCCAATTGGAGAAGGGGTGGAAATAATCGATGTCGATTGGATAAACCGTCGGTTTACGTTTCTCCCTCGAATTCATAGGTGAAGTCGAAACGGACGATTGGTTGTCTGCAAGTTGTGAATAATGTGAGTTCATCTTACCGTTTGCGTTTGCCAGCACTATCCATTATGTCCGTGGCGTCAGACGATGATATGTCTGATAACTGTTCCAGAATCCGTTTGGTAATTGTATGCCAAATGCAGCTGATCTGGAAAATGGGAGGTGAATGGAAAAGTGATACCTGTTGCACGATGCATTTTGACCTTGTACAGTTTAGAACCGTGCGTGCTTTATACCGTCCAAAAACAATCGGTGATGTTTCGTTGACGCAAGTCCGGGCCAAAGCGTAAATCCTGGCTGCGTTATCCATGACTTATGCACGATCCACGAACTCAACAACTTGATACATCTAAATGTGAATTGTTGATCAGCGAACGCGTGACATGAGTGTTGATAAAAGCGGCACGGAATTGGGTGGTATTATTTCTTCCAAGTATGCATGATAGGGTGAAATGCAAACTATCTTCAAATGGTAACAATGACCCTTTACACTGAATACTATCACGGTCTACCCAACAAATGGATGTGTACATGTGGGAGTACTGGAAAATGTACAGTCGGTAGATGGGAACATATTGTCAAGAAATCACAGCTCGTAGCAAACCGCTGTATGCGAATTCCTCGTCCATCAACTCCGCTTATCACTGCGGGTAATCCATTCACCAAAACCGAGTTGTTAGGTTTTACTCGCTATACAGGACGCCCTCGTGTTGAAACTGGTCCATTGAGTTGAGTGCAATCGGAACGACTGTTGACCGTGTATCATCCACCACTGCGCTGCTCTTTTGCAACGGTATTCGCATCCTCTATATTATGCGTTGAACTGTGTGTATTGCCGGCAAATTGGAAGATCGCACGAAACTCATATACGACTCAAATGGAAGGCGGAATAAGAGTCCAGCGGCCCATGCAACCTAACGTCTGCACACAGATGGCTGGCACAGTGGAAGTTGAACACTAGCTCGGACTCACCATAGAGACCAGCAAACTGAACCAATGTTCCTTGCAACAATCGAACAAGAACCCCGTCCATTTATATTGCATGTGTGCGCTGATGCACCACCAATCGGCTTATGACTTTGTCTACCGGATGAAGCCAACACAACTACCATGTTGTATCGTATACTGGCAATCGATGGACCTCTTCGAATGAACTACTATGAACAATCTCTGGTAGCCTAACGTAAGTGATCTCATCAACGTGTTAATTTCAATCTAACACTTGGTTGATTGACAAATATTGCGTCGTTTATTTTTAAACACACTGGTGTGCCAGAAACATTTGACCTTCTTCAGAATTACTTATTTGAGAAGACAGCGTCAAACATCACAC
>LOND01003130.1:41600-53865 GCA_014220965.1 Paragonimus kellicotti | reverse complement strand
TTGCTAACCTCTGTTCCCGAAACGGCGAACCACAAACTCGGATCAATTCCTCTAAAAGCCGGGACTGTCATCGTGATCAGTGATACGGAAGACGAAACCTCCGACCTGATATCTTCAACGTTCTTAGCAATTAAGCGAAATTCAACAGAATACAATATAAAAATACACTTACACATTATGCCTATTAGAAACTTAATATGACGAGAGAGAAAGAAATGATTCACTGTTCTCGAACACGCACCATGCTATACTATCTGGACGATATTCACATTTTCGAAGTATTGTAAGTCGTTCCGATGATGTTATTTATCCTACGAGTCACCAGTTCAGTCAACACTCCGTCTTCATAGTTTAACTTCATATAAACCAACTTCTTCCCCGCAGATGGAACCGTTGAATTTTTGTCTTGTTAATGTTATGTGCACGTCAGTAAAGCTGTGGGGATAGGTTTCCACTGCGGATGTCTAGCGTGAAACTACAAATTCCACTTCAACTGCATCACTTGTACGCAATTTTGTAGTCCTAAGAACGAAGTTTCTTTTTGGCTTGAGAGGTACGTAGCTGAATAAGTAAATATTATGACCGTTTCAAGTCCCATTACTGTGAATGCCTTTCCGAAATGAACCGTCTGCATGGTGTCACAGTCAAAAATGAAATGCATCCAGCTTTCTCGACCTTGAGTGTAGAGATTAGGTTGTGCTATGTTCGTCTCCCCAGTAGATTACCTAGATCCACAATTTCGCCAACTTCATGGATGATATCGTCCTCGTACCTCTTGTAGAAAGTTCTGTGCTCAGTAGTCCCATGGACCGTAGTTTCTCTAACGTTGATATGAAGAAATCTGCTAGCAGTGAGCCAAACGGTGACATCAACGCAACGTACTCTTTCCTACAATGCCATTTTCCCCATTAACCTGAAACTGTACTTTCTGGAGTACAAGTTAATACCGGTTGTTCCAGTGTGCCCTCTGGTAATCCCGCACGAATCTTTGAAACGAATAAACTTCCAGAGGTAGCTAACGATTCGCACAAGTAGTACGCTCGTGGACAGAAAACATACATCAACAGAACCGTTTGATGTGGTTTTATGACAAGTTGCTCTTGAGTTTGCTGGCTTGATAATCATGATGATATATGCAATCGGCCCGAGGACGAATAACTAGAAGCTGACTGTTCGGCATACCATTTTATGCTTACATTGGCTTTATTTGCAGAAATAATGTTTCGGTTTGCGTGAACTTATTTTATACGACGTCTGCTTTAACACCGGGAAGCATATCTGCCAGTAATACAAGATTGTGTAATAGTAACAGAAAATTGCGAAGCCGGAATTGTGCAATGTGTAACTGTAAATGGACGATCGTCCAACACGATTGAACAAAATTCAAAGTGGTTGGTTTCAACAGCCAGCATATGATTAATCTGTGTCCGCAGCGGTTGAAGAGCCTGTTGTGTGTCTTACAAGCTAGATCAAAGACGGAGCATGTGCATAACGTCTCCTTTCAATAACAGTTGAGTTAAACCCTTCTACTTGAAAACAACCGTTGTATTCAGCTTTGATTGGAGTTCAGTTTGTACCATTTCAGTTCCCGGGTCCTCATCAGCATTTGAGGCGTTGCTCAGAAAATTCAATGAATTCTCTGATCTTGACTTGGAGTTAACTACTGAATTTCTCAAGATATCCAACTGTTATCCCTTTAAGGTGCTTAGATAACATAAACAATGGACATGGAAACAAGGTTGGGTGCGGAAAATTGAGTACTCAACCATGCTCAACGTAAACGCAACAACCCAGTAAACAGCTGGATCGGCCGTTGCAGCGATGGATGAGTATATGAGTTGCAGTAGTGCTGTAGTGAGACCACCTTCGATGACTCCAAAGCCCTAAACTCCCTTTGACGTGAGTGTTGCCCTACCAGTACCATCATAACTGTTCACATTACCTTGTGAATGTGAACTTAATACAAACCACCGAACTCGAAGTTAGTATGTTAGTGTGGGTATCGCAGGTATACTCATGGCTGGATGATGAATCCGCACCATCTTCACTACTGTAGGCTACATTCATTAGGATAACAATGTTTCGGCCTTCGCCGTTGAGAACGCCGCTCAACCACTCTGACGCTTCGTTTGAATTCTGAAGGCCGACTGGAGTTCCGTTGACATTCGTCCTCTTTGGCGGCTGTCGTGCGGTTCCTCTTACGTCCAACTCCATAGCGCCCTTACTCGTTGTGTTGTTGCACGACTGTGTAGGAGCCGGTGTTTCAAAGTCACGCCGGAAGATACGTCCAAATGAATTTCCAAAGGATTCCGCGATAATTGGACATGAGTAGCGTCAGTGAAATGTTGAAATAAATGGAGAATTTTCAACATCTGGCAAACAACAGGGCAGACTGCAGTGTGGGAAGTCGTTGATTACTCAAAAACTTCCCAAAGTTACAAATTCCGCAAATTTTCCGGTCAAAACTAGGTTTGGAGCGTCCATTCGTCGCGGAAGTTTTCTTTGCATAACAGATGTTTGTGGGAGTGAGAAAATGGACGCAATCTCACGTGTTAAATGGGAAAATATGGGGTGGTCACATCCAGCAAGCGCCTGGCGGACTTTTAGGTGCTAGCCAACATCCGGCTGACAATCGGCTACACAATAGACCAATCGGATGAGAATGAGAGGTGTTGATTGCCATGCTCATCCTAGTAGTAAGACGCATGCTGAAGAGTTTCTAAAACATATAATCATATTCACGACATTTCATTTGCACGCGTTCCCAACCACCACCATTTTGTGCACGTTTATTTCAATCCACGCTTCCTACGAACGCGCGTACTTCAGTTGCCATGCGGTTATTCACGATTTACCCTAAGATCGGTTACATCTGCTGACTCGGCTGTTAGCTTCCTAAAAACCTATCATCCCCGATTTACCGCTTGTTCCGCGCGCATTGCGCAGAACTCCCTCGGAGTGTACATAAACAATGCTTACGAGTGGATGTTATGTACACATAGGTTGCCGACGTGTCTGCGGAGCGTTCCACGATCTTACCAACGTTGAGCGTATCATGAGTCAAGCCAAGTTAGATGGGATACAGTTGTTTGACTATTCCGGTACGGAGTTGTGGCTCATGCCCGGTCGCACTGTCCCCCCCCTTCACAATCACTCCATTCATCATCGGCTCGTATTGCGGTCGTGGGTGCCCTGATCCCGTCGATGATTATCTGCAGCCGTTTGTGTCCAAATGATTGAAATACGCAGTGCTGGCGTGACGCTGGATGATCTTCATTCAACCCTTCATGTGGACATTCAGTGTGTCATTTGCGACGCCCCAGCTCGCAGCTACGTCAAGCAAACGAAGGGTCACAACGGTTACTACGGTTGTGATAGATGCGTACAAAAAGTGTTTATAGCAGTTTGCGACGGATGACGTTCCCTTCAACGTCCTCTAGCATTCGCAACTGACTCGTCGTTTCCGAGAAAAACGTCAGCCGAAGCATCACATCGGGAACACCGCGTTACATCAACTGGCATTGGATATGGTTGCCGATTTCCCACTGACCCGATGCACCTTGTTTTCCTTGGTGTCATGAAACGGCTAGTCCACATTTGGTGCTTTCCCAGAGAAACCGTTTAGGCTTGCTTCCGTACAGCAGTATGCAGCAGGCTGTTGAGATCAAACTAGAGGGATAAGTTCCACGTCTGCTCATAGATTTCCCTCACAAATGTGGTAATTTTGCCAATTTCGAACGTTTCGCAGTTAATGGGAGTCGTGTGTTTTAATGTATATGGGCGCCGTGGTTATGCATTCATTTCTTTAATGCCTCATTTGTGAGAAGTTCGAAGTCTAATTCTTTTCGTATACATAATATCCCTAGCCAGTATATGTCATTCACTAGTTGACCATACCCGAATTTTACTTAATAATAATATATATTTCTCAACGCATTCGTGAGAGACACGCTCGGATGTGCGCGATCATGACAGATAATTACAGGCGTTACAAATCAACAAATGGTTACATTATAAGACAAACATGAAATCTGCTGACAAAAGAAAGCATAATCAGAGAGAAATGGGTTGCGGTTTACAAAAGTTTGATGCACGCACCAGGAAAAGAAATAGTTCGCTTGTTCCACAGATTCAGTTCAAAAGATGAGATGTTACACTAATTTTCTTATACAAGGTTATGTAGGGAACGATGTGCAATATACCCGATTAGAGGGAGAACAAAGGTTTGCCAGGAATCGTTCATCGGGAACACGTAACATTATGTTCCTTCAGTTGGTTCCTTTTCATCGGAGACTGCGCAAGCCGTCGATTGACGCGCGATTTCTCAGTTTCAGTTTCTGCTCTACATTATCCCCTACCACTAAAGGCAGCGTCCTCGATGCCACGCCCCGGCCCCCTTCTGGTGGAACTTCAACTTCTGAGCCTACCTCTGGAACATTGTCTCCACCTCCTCCTGGGTCGTTGTCGCTGCCAACGGTGAACGGCTACAGACGGACTAGTTAGGGATTCCGGATCTTTTATTACGCAAGTCGAGTCAGATATCATACGGTCTACAACAAACGGCCCTTTCCATGGTCTCTGCAACTTTGTGGGGACACCTGGATGCACGGTCTCCTTGTGTAACCATACTTTATCCCCGGGTCTCAACGGACTCCCGAACACCTTTTTGTCATAATACTCCTTCTGGCGCCGATGTGCACTCCGTAGATGCGTTCTCGCCATTTCATGTGCTAATCGTAAGGTATCAACCAACTTGCAAACATATTCCGCCACCGTGGGCTGTATTCGACTGGCCGAGGGCAGGCAGGTATCGGATGGTAGTCGGATTTCCCGGCCAGTCCACAAGAAGTGCGGTGTTTGTCTAGTGGATGCATGAACACAGCTACGGTAGGCTAGTACACACTTGGGGATAGCTAGATCCCAGTCGAGCAAATTGCGGTCTACAAATGCTTTTAGTAACTGTAGGAGTGAGCGATTGGTTCTTTCGACCTGCCCGTTGCCTTGGGGGTGGTAGGCGGTCGTTCGGGTTTTATCAATTCC
Source organism: Paragonimus kellicotti (assembly GCA_014220965.1). Taxonomy (NCBI): domain Eukaryota; kingdom Metazoa; phylum Platyhelminthes; class Trematoda; order Plagiorchiida; family Troglotrematidae; genus Paragonimus; species Paragonimus kellicotti. The sequence continues at coordinate 48,825 of LOND01003130.1, read as the reverse complement.
CAGGATTCGACAGATCTCTTGCAACAGCGCACTCTCGAAATTGGACCCCTGGTCTGAGTGCAACTGTCCCGGTGCTCCCCACTGGCACACCCAGTGCTCGACGATCGCATCGGCCACCGTTCTCGCATCAATGTGAGACAAAGGTATTGCTTCACACCATTTTGTGAAGTAGTCAACCAATACAAGTACATACCGTTTGCCTCTTGCCGTCTCCGTTAGGGGGCCTATGATGTCCACGCCAACTAATTCATTTGGATAGCCAGCATATATCGGTTGTAATGGGGCCTTCTGTTTGTTCTTGGGATTTTTAAAAGTCCCACATTGTTCACACCGATGGCAGAAGTTAGCCACATCACGACGCAAATGTGGCCACCAGAAGCGCTGTCTGGCTGCGGCTTCCAGTTTGTTCATCCCGGCGTGTCCTAGTTCTCGATGGAGGTCTTCTAACACTGTCTACCATTGATCGTGGGACGACAATTCTTTTGTAGTAGTTCGGCCCGTAATCAAAAAACAGAACACCCTCGTTGACCACTAAGTAGTCCCACATTGCCCATAGACAGCGGCTCTCATAACTTTTCCCCTCCATCTCTTTACTTGTAGGCCTACTTCCCTCGTTCCGTCGTCTCTCGTAAATAAGAGCAGTATCAGGGTCGGACGCTTGAGCCGTCTGCCAACGTCCATAGTCCGCGCCTTGCAATGTGACTAGCGTTACGTGTTGTGTACTGCACGACGGGCAGTCTCCGTGAGCACGCCCAGGCCTCCTGGATAACGCATCTGCATTGGCGTGACTTTTCCCAGCCCGGTGTTCACATTCGAAGTCGTACTCTTGAAGAATCCCTTGCCACCGCGCAATCTGACCCTCTGAGTCCTTAAAATTCTGAAGCCAACGGAGGGATTGATGATCGGTGCGAACGGTAAATCGCCTGCCCAACAAGTAATGCCGATAGTGCTTTACGAAGTAAACCAAGGCTAACATCTCCTTCCTGGTTGTACAATAGTTTCGTTCTCTCTTACTAAGAGTGCGACTTCCGTAGGCGATCACTCTCTCTTTTCCATCGGCACCCTTTTGCGATAATACGGCCCCAATAGCATAATCACTAGCGTCAGTATCCAAGATGTACTTACCAGCTGCAGGCGATGAGTCTGGCAGTGACAAGATAGGCGCGGAGCATAAGGAACGCCGGAGGGCCCTGAACGCTACTTCACATTCTTCAGACCATTCGAACTTTCGATTTTTTCTAGGAGGGCATGTAGCGGGCTAGCGATACGTGCGAATATTTCAAGGTTGATCGTTCGTTCACTAAGACACCGAGCGACAATAATAATTCAAACGTACTTCCCTCAAGACCGGTGGAATTTCTTTTTCAGTGAATTCGTTGTCAGTGGATTAATTATATTGTAAGTACTGACGAGTATTCCAATAAATGAGTGTTCCCCGTCTATATCGAACGCTGACAGAAAGTTAGGTTTCATATACCAGACTGTATATTAAACTGATGAGAACTACAATTGGTACATGAGCAACGGTGGGTGCATGCGAATCAAAGTTTACATATAAAAACTCAAGAGGGATAAAGCAAGATGATTTTAAAAAATTCTTCTTTCAAAAGCGTGTAACATAAATAGAACTTTGCGGGAACTGTATAATTGAGCGCACTGAAAAAAATGCAGATTGCCAGTCGTCAGTTTTGTTGGAGAGGGATTGCCGTTTGACATACAAATAAGTTAAATGGAACGGCATTTTATCATTTTCCCCTGGTCGGTTTGCTCCCAAATAGTTACGGACTGTTTTCATCCCCGATGGCGTAGAGACAGTGAGTCGCACGGTTGTCCCAAGTGTAACGTATCTACTGTGTTATTGTGTATTAAAAATAAAACTTAGTTGCATTAACTCGCAATAGATAGTGAGACAATGTAGATCTGGTGTCTGTAAGTCTCAGTCACAACAGTTGATTTCTTACAGGAGTATAGGGTTCCTGTTACAATCACAGTGCCATAGCCTATCGTGATTATATTTGAATTCGTTCGATTTCAGAAGGAATGTTTGTTTAATTAGACTACATGGGTCAAATGGTAAGATGTATTGTTATTTTCAGACATGAAGTAAATCGTTTTTCTATTTTGTCTAGTTATCTCACAACGAGATACATTATCGCGGTGACTACAAATGCCGAAATCTTCCCCAGGCCTATCTCGTTCTGTGTCACCTCCTGAGACAAACTGTGTATTTGTGGTACCTACCGGTTTGACAATCCCTGATTACAATTGATAATATATGATAATATGTTGGAACATAGGAACCTAATCTGGTTACCGTCACGACCTTAATAAGTCGATAAAATCCTCACCACATAATTATCACGCTTCAGTAGATATTTTCAACACGGGCATAATAGCATTTGCTTTCATATTGTTGAACTACCTTACTGAATAGTTGAATAACTATTTGAGCCCATATGAAAAGGTAATTATTACTGGAAATTATCGACTTAATGAAGTGGCATGCTTTTCGCATAATTTCAAGTTGTACACCCCCAAATTACGCAGTACCAACCAGATTGCACAGGATCGTCAAATCGAGTGTCTTGCAGCAAGAAGCTTTGTCATAGCCATACGATAGTCACATTATCTTTGTGATGACCGTGGAATTTTCCGGGAAGTTCCCTGTAGATGATCATAGTATGAAACCCTCAATTAAACATAAAGTAGAACGTCTCCGTACTGCATGCAGTGTTGGTAATGAAACACATTCCGATGTACGACTTAGTATACATCTGTCGGTCACAGTGAAATGAGAATGCGTAGCATTGGTTGTGAAGCCTTGTTCCTGTGATTGTTTCAACATAACTGAACCCTTCCTTAATTCATCACGTGCTCTAATTTACTGTGATCCAGAAAACCAACACATACTTGTCAGATGCTTTTCAATAGGGGCTTAGTGCCGTATTATAGAATACGCGTTTAGATGGCTCATAACGTCTAACCTCTTTTTAATGATAGCGCCTTCTCATTTCAACTTGATTGTTGTTCACAACTTTTCAGCAGAATTACCTACACGTAGAGCAACCAGATTACGTTCGACGTTCACAACATTTGGTTTACAAGAAACTATTGTGACCAAATACTTTTGTTGATGAGAGCGAAACTCGAGTCTAGTGCTTCTTTTCGAAAGGGGCCGACTGGAAAGTCTATGGGAATGCGATTTCAGAAGCTAGGTTCTGGTGAGTCGATCTGTGCAAAATAGAAAGTAATTTAATGTAACAGTCGGAAGTAATAAGTTGGACCACTGAAGCTTCTAACTAGATTTTCGCAACATATACCTAAACCATTAATTCGATTCACATATATGATAGGCACTCGAATTAGTCTGTACCATTCATTGAACATTGTCTATACCACATACCGTATTCTTTCTCACAATGAACGCCCTCGTTTACATAATCGTACGCAGTTACACCATCAACTCAATTGTGGTTGCTTTGACCAATCAGGCCAGGTGAATAAATTATGAATTAGTCCCAGCCTAGTTTCGTCATAATTTCTCGCAACACAACACTAACATGGAAACCGTTCTGAGCAAGATCCACGAAAAGCTGATGGGGGTTAATTAATTTCGATTTGCGATTAACGCGAATCATTACGTTTTGGAGAAAGATACGATGCCAGTCATGAGAACGGATTGACAAATTCTTGAGTCTAGCCGGGGTAGAAGGAGCGAGAGAAATTCTGATTAATCCTAGAAACCTAAGTAGATCAATTCAGATTACTAACTGGTATACACAATACAATGTGATTTTCAGCATGCGATGCAAAATAGAGCGAAATGTTTGCTGAGACGCCCTTCATCATAAACAGCTTTCTGTGCAAGTCGACAGTTCATGGTTGCTGTTGTGTTACAGTACCTGAATTAAGCAACCATTATACAAATATGACGTGAAGTTTCCTCACTTATTCCTGCCGTGTTCTCAACGATTTAGAAAACGTCATCGCCATAACCATGTCACCCCTTGAGGATATTAAATGTTCATTGCCACGATGGAAAAGTTAACGTGTGGAAACGTATCATAATTTCGGAAACCGTGAGTGATTTGAAGGCACAGAAATATGTGTAAATACAAGAACTCGTCGTAGTAGGATGAACGGTGGAAAATAGTTTGATGTGAAACTACCGTGTTCTTGAAAAATATCGTTCTTGTGCTGTTAGCTGGCTTGCTGTGTTTTTCAACGGGATATTTTTGGTTTATTCAGACGCTTTTTCTCTTGCTGGTCACAATTCAATCCTAGCCTTCATCTTGCACAATTCAATTTCATCTGATTGATGAAATCCTCGAACTTACTAATCAGTGTTACACTTTCCTTTGTCATCACCTTCATTGGTATATGCTAACTCAAACTGGTTTGTAAATCCAACGGCATTAAACTGTTCATAATCCTGTGTGACGGTTGAACCCGATCGGCAATTTTTTCAAAATATCAATTATACCTTATCGATTTGCGTAGAATAGCATATCCACATTTCTCGGAACATCGGTTTTCCTAATAGGGAGAAAAAATCTTTAGAACGGCGAATGTCGTTTCGAATATCAAAATTTATACCCAACAATCGACGGCCAATGGTTCTGATGTTCTGTATTATTTGCAGCTCCGAGTGTCACACCATATTTAAATAGCAAATCTTTTTCCGAATGTAGGGTGACACTAACTTTGCCACTGCAGTGATTAATACTTTCATTCTGGAAGTCGAATCTTCCAGAAAGAAAAGGCGATTGGTCTTTGATTGACTTGCGGCTGCCGTTGCTGTCACACGCAGGCCTGCTAGTTGAAACATTTGTCACCGCGACGGTAATAATCGGCCTCGCCTAGCGTTTCCACCGTACGTCTTATGGTACCGTCAAACATCACCAGTCCCTGGCACGGAAGGTGATCGAGGAATTTCGGATGATCTTGTGCGTTGAATGCTGACAGGAAAATTCCGCTAATTCGTGTCGCACCTTACTTGCTTCTGGTGCTTGGTTTCAAAAAGTTGTATTCATGACGTTTTTCAGGCGCCTCTCGCAAAAATTGCCATTTCGGCGTTCTTCGTGGCCAGCGAACTATCCGCAGGACCGTTGGGGTAACTTTCCGCCAGATTAACGGCGAAGGTGACGTGCTTCAAAAGCGTGTGTGTATTACGTCGGCCAAGGCCGCTGGCTAACATAACAGACGCGAGGTGACACGGATAGAAGTACCTGTGTATGTTAATGGAATCGTTTCATCCATAACACTTACTAGGGAAACTCCGGTCAACATAGATTTACCCATTACATGCCACATATTTCGGAGATGAACTCATGGCTTCTTGTCATCCAACTGCAATCGGTGGAACAGTTGCTGGAGACCCATTTTCCTCTGTTCATTTACAAATTGCTCGTTTAGCCGACACATGATGATCAGTTGTCGACGTTATTAAGATATTGCTAACACAGTTCAACACATCTCTGCAGGTGTGTGGCGTAGGTTGAGAGGGGTTGTCCAGATTGTTTGTTATACGCTGGTTGCTAACCTCTGTTCCCGAAACGGCGAACCACAAACTCGGATCAATTCCTCTAAAAGCCGGGACTGTCATCGTGATCAGTGATACGGAAGACGAAACCTCCGACCTGATATCTTCAACGTTCTTAGCAATTAAGCGAAATTCAACAGAATACAATATAAAAATACACTTACACATTATGCCTATTAGAAACTTAATATGACGAGAGAGAAAGAAATGATTCACTGTTCTCGAACACGCACCATGCTATACTATCTGGACGATATTCACATTTTCGAAGTATTGTAAGTCGTTCCGATGATGTTATTTATCCTACGAGTCACCAGTTCAGTCAACACTCCGTCTTCATAGTTTAACTTCATATAAACCAACTTCTTCCCCGCAGATGGAACCGTTGAATTTTTGTCTTGTTAATGTTATGTGCACGTCAGTAAAGCTGTGGGGATAGGTTTCCACTGCGGATGTCTAGCGTGAAACTACAAATTCCACTTCAACTGCATCACTTGTACGCAATTTTGTAGTCCTAAGAACGAAGTTTCTTTTTGGCTTGAGAGGTACGTAGCTGAATAAGTAAATATTATGACCGTTTCAAGTCCCATTACTGTGAATGCCTTTCCGAAATGAACCGTCTGCATGGTGTCACAGTCAAAAATGAAATGCATCCAGCTTTCTCGACCTTGAGTGTAGAGATTAGGTTGTGCTATGTTCGTCTCCCCAGTAGATTACCTAGATCCACAATTTCGCCAACTTCATGGATGATATCGTCCTCGTACCTCTTGTAGAAAGTTCTGTGCTCAGTAGTCCCATGGACCGTAGTTTCTCTAACGTTGATATGAAGAAATCTGCTAGCAGTGAGCCAAACGGTGACATCAACGCAACGTACTCTTTCCTACAATGCCATTTTCCCCATTAACCTGAAACTGTACTTTCTGGAGTACAAGTTAATACCGGTTGTTCCAGTGTGCCCTCTGGTAATCCCGCACGAATCTTTGAAACGAATAAACTTCCAGAGGTAGCTAACGATTCGCACAAGTAGTACGCTCGTGGACAGAAAACATACATCAACAGAACCGTTTGATGTGGTTTTATGACAAGTTGCTCTTGAGTTTGCTGGCTTGATAATCATGATGATATATGCAATCGGCCCGAGGACGAATAACTAGAAGCTGACTGTTCGGCATACCATTTTATGCTTACATTGGCTTTATTTGCAGAAATAATGTTTCGGTTTGCGTGAACTTATTTTATACGACGTCTGCTTTAACACCGGGAAGCATATCTGCCAGTAATACAAGATTGTGTAATAGTAACAGAAAATTGCGAAGCCGGAATTGTGCAATGTGTAACTGTAAATGGACGATCGTCCAACACGATTGAACAAAAATTCAAAGTGGTTGGTTTCAACAGCCAGCATATGATTAATCTGTGTCCGCAGCGGTTGAAGAGCCTGTTGTGTGTCTTACAAGCTAGATCAAAGACGGAGCATGTGCATAACGTCTCCTTTCAATAACAGTTGAGTTAAACCCTTCTACTTGAAAACAACCGTTGTATTCAGCTTTGATTGGAGTTCAGTTTGTACCATTTCAGTTCCCGGGTCCTCATCAGCATTTGAGGCGTTGCTCAGAAAATTCAACGAATTCTCTGATCTTGACTTGGAGTAACTACTGAATTTCTCAAGATATTCAACTGTTA
>LOND01003129.1:3637-37953 GCA_014220965.1 Paragonimus kellicotti | reverse complement strand
TGAACAAAAGGTACTCTCCCAAAACATAAGATCCCAGTAAGTAAGTGAATAGCACAGTATATTCACGAATGGAAAATTGGACAAAGAAACGCCTGATTTGAGTAGGCTCATGGTACGGCTCACCACTGTGGAGAGTTCGGTTTGCACTGATCACGTGACTCAGTATTCGCGTTTCGAGCCAGCATTGAGTCGCGGACTAGCCGAGTTGGTAACCCCATTCTGAACCATTCACGTGACCGGTGTTGAGTGGGAATTGGGCAATGTGGGTGTCAATACCTATGCTCCGATATGTGGTCACTAGTCGTGACGCAGATGAGTCATTTCTAGAGCGATGTGATTGAGACGATGAATCCCTCTGGCATTGGGTTTAGACGGAACGGCTGTGCGCATGTGTCTCAAACGAGCTAAAATGTGTGGATGTCAAACACGGATCGTTGGTATTGGACACTTGAAAGATGTAGTCGGTAGAGAAGTTCCACGGTCCCGAATGGCTACGATGGCAAATGCCTGTGGCACTTCCGGACTGAGGCCGCACAAGTTATGCAAGTTTTCAGATTTTGTGCACTGCCACAAGGTGGGTGCAACAGAGGGATTCAGCGTCAGCATTTGGCAATCTTCGCGTGATGGTAGTGGGTCAGAGTATATTGATTTCACTCACGACGGACGATCATTTGTCGAGGTGTAGACAGTGGCAATGGAGTATTCGTGTGTTTTACTCAATTTCGATCATGTGGGTTATACAAAATGCGGTTCCCTTGATGTAACGGTGGTTATCGTGTTATTCTGCTGGTCCAGAGTTCCTGGCATTTAATAATCAACGTTTATCTCTTGTCTAAACCTGGACAGTCTAACATTATCTCGACACGGCAACAACTACTGGATGATGTAACACCGAATGGTTTTTTTCTATCCCGAACATCGTACGGTTATTACTATTGTTTGCCCCGATGTGTTATCATTCCTCATTGTCGGATGGTTGTGTATTTGCCACAGAAAGCTGCAGAAAAGGGTCGCTTGTCACCTTATTTCCTTAGAAAGCGCTCAAACCAGGAAGAGCAGACGTAATGAGATCCTAATATTAACACGAGCACTCGTTTGTTCTGACAGTTCTGACAACGTAATGTTGTACTCACTGTGTGTCACTCATGTAAGGTTGGTGATTCCTCAAAAAGGAAACACCCTGACAAAACAGACACTTTTGCTGCTTTCAGAAGTTATTTATTGTTAGTGTAACAACAATACCCCTTTCCCTCGTCACGTTGCCGCACTGTTTGCAAGTCCATGTATATTAGTTTTGGTACAATCTCTGTCCAATTCTTCTGATCCTCCGTGGTTTTTGATTCACTGACTAACCGTCACTAACCACTGCTGCTTACGATGGGTTTACATTTAGGATCCCGAAATGCCCCTATAATAACGAACTCCAACCCTTAATCTCACTGTTGCCGTCTCCGGTCTTAATTACTTCAGTTGTCCTTGTTTAGGTTTGGACAGCCTGGACGTATCCAGTTCCCATATGACCTGTATGGGACATGACAGCTAAAACCTGTGTTTAACAGCCGATATATCCAAATTAAAATCTAGAGAATTTCTGCATGTTTTAATAAGGATTAGCGTTGGTAAATATTTTGTCACTTGCCGAAGACGTCACATCCAAGCCGAATAGTTTTGCCTGGAAGTACACGAAAATCGTAAAACATTCATCGGAATTTCCTGTCTGTCGAGTAAGAAGATGGATGGATGTCTACTAGGCTTAACATATACATGCCTTGAACTGATAATTAAGGCTAGGCTGCTTGCTACTCCGATGCATTCTAACACACTTACTCCGTTTACCCAAACAAGTGTCACCATAACAGTGGAAGGTGGTCTTCGCCCAGGCTCTCCAATTTGTAGGCCTTCTGTGATGTGTGAATCCACTAATCGAATCTCCAAAAGCACCTACTGGTAGCTGTATGAGAAGTTGTCATCACGACGGTCGTCTATAGAGCAAGTACATACAAAACACGAGAGCTTTGTTTGGGTTGTATGAACGTTATTAATGTAGGCCCATGCGCACGTGCGTGCATGTGAATGTACACGTGTGATTATGTACACAACTCCGTTAAACACTCATCTACTTGGTGAACCCTGTTTTAATGCTCCGAAGCGCGTCGAAAGAATCGAAAGACTGAAGTAAACAGTTAAACGGACTNCAACGCTGTTGAATCTTTCAGCATATCTATTCCCAACTCATGAAACTGTTGGCTAGGTATTCTGAGAGCTCGTAATCGAAAATTGTCTCCAAGACACTTGTTGCCATTCGTTGATTTAATCCTGAGCATACCGTTTCCAATAATTGATATGAATATCAAACGTTTCTGCTCTCAGCAGGTTGTATGAAAATCTCTCGGTGGTCGACATGTTTGTTAATCGTAACGTTTCCATACCAGCTATTTTCTCAACGTCTTTAACATCCTGACTCTTGAAACCATGTTAATAATCTTTTTCTGACCTTCTGACCAAGATGATTTTCACCGATTCGTTTTAATTTACTTTAGACAAAGAGTAGTTGATTTGACTGGGTGACTATGCCTTTCTGTGTACTTCCAACCACTTACTTCTGTTCGATTCGTTAGTCATTTTTGATGAGCCGTGTTCAATTTCCTATGAATTCCGCACAATCGAAACAGTGTCTAATCAATTGCCTCGTTGCAGACAATCTGTTGGCTGAATTAATGACCACTCGATTTTTGGCTGGATCACCCTTCAGTTGTGAACGCAACCACAGATGGTGTAGTAAGGGTACTCTGTGGTTGTTTGCCGCGCAATGCATATACGGATCAATTGGTGACCTCTAAATTAGTATCGATTTCATAACCTTTTGGCCTTGAGGAGTATCAACACATAGGCCTTACATGAGAATAATCAGGCGACTTACAGAAACTATTCAAACAGTTAGGCATCGCAAAACACACGAGGAAAAATGAAAATGTGTTGGGAATTGATTTATCGTGATTCGGTTAAATGATTTTCGAAGCATGTGGGTTTGCAAAAGGTTTTATATGAACAGAATATTTTTCATAGTCACTTAATTGTTACCGAAGGATTACTTTGTTTGCGTATCTTGTCCTGTTTTATTTTCACCTGAAGATTTTGTTATACTTTGCTGTACTCGTCATTGTAATCTTGCTGGAACTCAAGGTAGATGAGTGTACTGTTGTCCCCCCTTAACGTTTAATGAGTAGACTTAGATCTCCACCATTTTGAGTGCTATGGTCGAGAGTTCGGAAATCAGACAGTAATCAATACACATTGTTGGGTAAAAAAAGCACGAGATGATTTCGGATATTTAGCCCGCGTTCACTGTACGTTCGTGGATAAAACACGTTATCGATATCAGCCAGCACTGGTTAACTCGCGCTTACCTGATATGATAACGGTCGCGACCCATACCCTCAGTTTGCTAATATTTTACGTGCATACACTTACTTCTCAGTATTGAGACCTAGGCCTAATCAATTTTCACATGAACAAAACGTTTGACTGAACGCCTCACTACCGTGCGCACTTAAACAGAACTGAACAACGCGGTCATTCTTGACTCCCCCAGTTGAAAGCCGCGTTTCCTGACTATTTAAACTCTCGTACATGGATGCGTCGGTCGATAAGAACGTAATCTTAAAGTATTTGGTCATTCTGGATGGACAACATGAATAATCAACGTTCTTGTAATAGGCCTCTGTCGATTAAATCATTGGCTGTGTGACAAAAAGAACCAGATCATCTCTTTCATTTAACTAGATGGTAATTGATGTACGGACCAGACTGTGGGAATGTCTGTGAGATTGTGCAACCATTAACCCCTGAGTCTACGCATGCGTTTTCATCCGACTTTCTATAGGGATCCATCAGTCAGCCTTCCACATCCCAATCGATCACCACATTTTATTGTTTGTTAGTCCGCATGCGAAGCTCGATGGAATTGTGCTGAACCATATGGACTGTTGACTGAATGAGCAGACGGTATTCATGCTGAGAGGTACGCGATAACAATAACGCAGACAACAACAGCGACTGGTTTCATTCACTGCATGTGAGCAGGTATTCTGCTAGCAACGCACTTGTAAAAGTGTGGCTGATTCCTAGTGCGGAGCCGTTCCACCTTCACATCAGATCCGAGCCAACTAACTGATGCTACCTGTTTTTGTTCACTTTTTACCCAAGTTTGTGTAAGCGACCCGATGAACAGAGGGTTGCGCTTGACATTGAAGCCGGAAGACAGTTACTTCAAGATTTGTGAGTGCATCCATTTCACAATGCGTTTCCCACAGAGAGATGCACTTTCAACCGAGAGACACTTTTACAGGATGCGAATTGCCTTGTATTGGATACCCCTATTGAAGAAACAGACTACTGGGAACTATTTGTGGAAAATCCTTATTGTCTAGCATGGGCTCAGTACCACGAAAAATAAACAGTACACCAGTCTTATTGGATTGAACCAAGCTTAATTATCCTAAAGTATGTTTGTAAAGCTCGTGAGAATTCTTCGTGTATCGCCCTGACAAGATGGAATTTTACTTACATCCTATTAAGGAACGTCACCTGTGACCTATTCAGCAGAGGTTTTATTCCTTCAGCCGTGTGAAACTAACGCCTATCAGGTGAGCGCTAGGGCATATGGATGATGCTTTCTCTGTCTGACTCCTAACTAGCATGATTGTGTTGGAAGTAACATTGATTTTGTTTTGGAATCTGAGCACCCGGGATTACTGACTCAGGTGAAACAATCGCATTATGACCTGAAGATATTTTTGTTGGGAAACAGAAGGATGCAAACTGTATTTTATTAATATTTTCACGCGTCTTGAAACAGTAACCAACGGGATGGCATTTTCTGGCACATAATTGTAATACTCGGAGTTATTGTGTCGAGGTTTGGATAAGTGGGGAATCGAGTAGATTTTCATCACAATAATCCTCATCATGCTAACCTTCTTGTTCCTAAACCCTGATGTAACGGTGGTTATCGTGTTATTCTGCTGGTCCAGAGTTCCTGGCATTTAATAATCAACGTTTATCTCTTGTCTAAACCTGGACAGTCTAACATTATCTCGACACGGCAACAACTACTGGATGATGTAACACCGAATGGTTTTTTTCTATCCCGAACATCGTACGGTTATTACTATTGTTTGCTCCGATGTGTTATCATTCCTCATTGTCGGATGGTTGTGTATTTGCCACAGAAAGCTGCAGAAAAGGGTCGCTTGTCACCTTATTTCCTTAGAAAGCGCTCAAACCAGGAAGAGCAGACGTAATGAGATCCTAATATTAACACGAGCACTCGTTTGTTCTGACAGTTCTGACAACGTAATGTTGTACTCACTGTGTGTCACTCATGTAAGGTTGGTGATTCCTCAAAAAGGAAACACCCTGACAAAACAGACACTTTTGCTGCTTTCAGAAGTTATTTATTGTTAGTGTAACAACTATACCCCTTTCCCTCGTCACGTTGCCGCACTGTTTGCAAGTCCATGTATATTAGTTTTGGTACAATCTCTGTCCAATTCTTCTGATCCTCCGTGTTTTTGATTCACTGACTAACCGTCACTAACCACTGCTGCTTACGATGGGTTTACATTTAGGATCCCGAAATGTCCCTATAATAACGAACTCCAACCCTTAATCTCACTGTTGCCGTCTCCGGTCTTAATTACTTCAGTTGTCCTTGTTTAGGTTTGGACAGCCTGGACGTATCCAGTTCCCATATGACCTGTATGGGACATGACAGCTAAAACCTGTGTTTAACAGCCGATATATCCAAATTAAAATCTAGAGAATTTCTGCATGTTTTAATAAGGATTAGCGTTGGTAAATATTTTGTCACTTGCCGAAGACGTCACATCCAAGCCGAATAGTTTTGCCTGGAAGTACACGAAAATCGTAAAACATTCATCGGAATTTCCTGTCTGTCGAGTAAGAAGATGGATGGATGTCTACTAGGCTTAACATATACATGCCTTGAACTGATAATTAAGGCTAGGCTGCTTGCTACTCCGATGCATTCTAACACACTTACTCCGTTTACCCAAACAAGTGTCACCATAACAGTGGAAGGTGGTCTTCGCCCAGGCTCTCCAATTTGTAGGCCTTCTGTGATGTGTGAATCCACTAATCGAATCTCCAAAAGCACCTACTGGTAGCTGTATGAGAAGTTGTCATCACGACGGTCGTCTATAGAGCAAGTACATACAAAACACGAGAGCTTTGTTTGGGTTGTATGAACGTTATTAATGTAGGCCCATGCGCACGTGCGTGCATGTGAATGTACACGTGTGATTATGTACACAACTCCGTTAAACACTCATCTACTTGGTGAACCCTGTTTTAATGCTCCGAAGCGCGTCGAAAGAATCGAAAGACTGAAGTAAACAGTTAAACGGATTCTCATAAGTCGTACCACAGTAGAACATTTTTTTAATACATATTTTGGCTTAAATCAAATAGACACTGACCTACCGTAGTCTGTGGGAAACTGAGAATTAACCAAACCAGTTCAAACACGGGAAATCGAGGAAAAGGAACACCTTCACATTTCATGTCATCAGGTGGCATTCAGTTGTAAACACTACGAAGGTTATAAGGAAAGTACGTCTTGAGAGCTGATCGAATACCGCAGTTACAGCTGCCCTGACTGCGTTTCCAATACTCTGATATTGCTGACCCATATGAACAAAAGGTACTCTCCCAAAACATAAGATCCCAGTAAGTAAGTGAATAGCACAGTATATTTTCACGAATGGAAAATTGGACAAAGAAACGCCTGATTTGAGTAGGCTCATGGTACGGCTCACCACTGTGGAGAGTTCGGTTTGCACTGATCACGTGACTCAGTATTCGCGTTTCGAGCCAGCATTGAGTCGCGGACTAGCCGAGTTGGTAACCCCATTCTGAACCATTCACGTGACCGGTGTTGAGTGGGAATTGGGCAATGTGGGTGTCAATACCTATGCTCCGATATGTGGTCACTAGTCGTGACGCAGATGAGTCATTTCTAGAGCGATGTGATTGAGACGATGAATCCCTCTGGCATTGGGTTTAGACGGAACGGCTGTGCACATGTGTCTCAAACGAGCTAAAATGTGTGGATGTCAAACACGGATCGTTGGTATTGGACACTTGAAAGATGTAGTCGGTAGAGAAGTTCCACGGTCCCGAATGGCTACGATGGCAAATGCCTGTGGCACTTCCGGACTGAGGCCGCACAAGTTATGCAAGTTTTCAGATTTTGTGCACTGCCACAAGGTGGGTGCAACAGAGGGATTCAGCGTCAGCATTTGGCAATCTTCGCGTGATGGTAGTGGGTCAGAGTATATTGATTTCACTCACGACGGACGATCATTTGTCGAGGTGTAGACAGTGGCAATGGAGTATTCGTGTGTTTACTCAATTTCGATCATGTGGGTTATACAAAATGCAGTCACTATCTATGTGATGCAATGACTTGATGTTTGCCTTGTGTCACGACTACCGAATGAATGTCGTTATCGAACACTGTTGTTGTTGTTCGTCCGCTAGTCACACCAACTTTCTGATAACCTTCGTGGAATCGGTAGTGTGGCGTCTGTCTTATCTGTTTATCGGTGTTCACTTACCATTATCACTCCAGCTTCAAATTTTTCCCTCAGCGACTTTTTTCAATGACAAGAACCATCCTGCTGCCTATGACGCTTGATTTTTAGTAGTCCCCGTTGTAAATGTGATCGATACTGGCTGAATTGTTCTTGATTAATCCATTAAAATCCGGCCGAGCCCTCCCATGATTTAACCAAGGAGACCCAATGGACGTTCAAGGGTGTCGTAAGATACTTACGTCGGTCGCTCCTGACTGAGCGGAACCGTTTTCAGACACAGCAAACCAGTATCGCTCCAGTTATCGTTGTTTGACGAAACCAAACAAGGACGAGGTCACTAACCAAAATATCTGTCGATAATTGTGTATGATTGTATAAGACTGATCAAAGGCAGGTGTTTGCTGTGACATATGCATTATCAGCTCGTCTGTAAACACAGTTTTCTTCTCAACTGAAACGCTTCGTATTGAAACTCGTCTGTATTGATTATGTTCGGTTCTGCAATGCTCATCCGTAGCATGAAGTTAACAACAAAAGCTGGGTGACTGGCAATGTAGTTGTGAAGTTTTATTTACTGTTACCTGTGAGATAGAAGCCGGTTTTCTGGAAGTAGAACTTGATTTCAGACGTGTTCTGAGCAGACTAAAAAAAAATCCTGCCGGTAACTATCAGGTTCGGTAACTTATGTTGCTGAAAGCTGTCCTCCGAATGTTGCCCTTGTTAAGTAGGTGATTGCCTTTCCTCTCATTGTTTTCTCACCTGTAACTCGGTTAAAAGTTGAGTAACTGTTCTTTAGTTGACTCGCAATTTGGTGGGCTCGCTATAGATTAGTGGTGACAACGCCGACTGATTATCACGCGCCATTGCGTCCCAGCCTCGGTTTCCTGTATCACGCTTGTCGGGTTTCGGTAGTTCATAAATTTTATCCAGCCCTTATGTGACCTGTCATGTGCCACTTGAACTTGCTACGTTTAACAAGATGAAAATGGTAACTCTGTTGTCGTGTTCATAGTTCGAACTTGGCACAAGTAGATTTCGCAACCGTGGAATTGTAACTTCCCAGTGTGCACCTGATGAGTGCGAGCGGAGACAACACTAGTTGTGCTTTGTGGTGTGCTTATAACTGGTCCCAAACAAAGGAGAATATCACAGACTAGGTCATCATTTCAACCTCCAACTCTCTAGGTCGTAGCTAATACTGAATGATCATGAGATGAGCATATTTATATAAACACTAGGATGAATGTGAGCTAAGATGATAACGTTTATCTCCCCAACGCACAAACTGCTCACAAGACTTTGGTGATCGTGTGGGCAGGAGCCTTGACACAATACTTGCTGGTTTGAATCTCACTTCGGTTATCTCTGCATCTGGCGAAACCGGCCACACTATTGAATGTCTGTTAGGCTAATAGTGAATGGTAATCACAGAATACCGACTTCATTTCAGAATTCCCCGCCCTCATGACTGTGGCCTTCCAAACTGGTCTTAAGGCGAATCGCTTAAGAGCAATGAATTATGTAAATAAAATCCGGAACCAACTTGAAAGCGTCGTCCCATCTCCGAACCCACGTGGCCCATTGCCAGTGCAAATTGGTATTGAGGCAATTCGCGTCCAGTCTCGTTCATCCGGTATTGACCAATTTTAACAGATTGCCTTGAAGAACGGATATCAACTCGTGATTCCAGGGACTGTTGCTGACAGTCGAAACTACTGGGTATTTAACTTTATGACAAGTTGGATGTAGTTTACACTATCGTGCTGCTTTGCATTATTTAGGGCGGTTGTTATTTCTGATTTCAACTCATCACATAAACCAGGCAGCTTTATGCTAATGTTGGAGCCTTTGTTAAAGGTTCACTAACTTGTGGCGTACATCCGATGAGTACATTGTGACACAACCCTCGATTCCTTATGGAATAAAACAAAATGGCAATAGCTTATTCTTTTTCAAGGCGCTTCATACATATGTGACCAAGAGAATTATTTATGAACTTTTGGGGATTGGAATTATTTATTGTTGGATTCTTTGGACGACGAATGAACTGTGCACTGTCTAACTAAGATAGCAAACCGATATGCATGACTAATTGTAGTTGATCATCGGTTCTCCTCGGTTGATTATTAGCCCGAGACTTCGGCGTCAGTGTGCACAAACATGTGTCCGACGCTACGTTACATTTTGTTGTCTTGTTTTACTCACAGAATACTGATTCCTGGTTGACTCATTGACCGCTTCAAAGTAGAGTCTGAGGTCTCCATTCCTTCCACCTCAACATTAAGCGTTCTCACACTTGTTATGGGTTCTCTAAAGAAACTGTACTGTGGATTTGGGTAGCATATGCGTGTCTGTTTGTCATGACAGATTTTTGCGCTATGTATGGGCAATGCTCAGTTAACTCAGAAGTTGATTAAGTGAGAAGACGTTGTAGAAGACATATTGGCACCAATGTACTGCTGGTCCAAAATAATGCCCTGTCCTGCACTTCCAACAAAGACCGTGCTCAAAGTGATGATGGGTCATTACTCCTGAAGGCAGGTCTGATTATTCGTTGACTGATTACCATACTGCAGCTTTAGGCTTCCTTGATTCTAGGGACCCCACCAACCATCCCTACTGTGCTCCTAATGGAGCGGCTGAATCATTTCTCCATTGTGTTCAATATTGAAACGACTGATGGAGAAATGTCTAAATTTAAATTTTCCGACAAAATGAAAATTTGGGTCAGGCTTTCGAAGTTTTGTACAGCATTGTAACTGTTGTCGCGTGATATGTTGGACCACATGTAAGCTGGACAAGTCTGTCAAGGCGGCAGAGTAATCCAAGATAACCGAGATTGTAGCCCACTACCGCGTGGTTATTGGTCGACGGTTTTAGCATTGCGCTGGCGATATGTCAGACCTTCCAACCAGCTAACGCAACGAATAACGTGCAAGCTTGTAAGAACTCTGCTGTTATTAGCCTCTTGCAAGCCTCCTACTGCGTTGTTTGATATTCCTTTTTATGAGGATAGCAAGAAAGCGTTTTGTTAAATTTTAAAGCATTGATTTCCCGTTATTTGATTCGCCGAAACGGAGGAAGTACACATCGCGAGCTTTCGATCTAACCTCGTCAATCGCTGACGTAAAACGAGCAACTTATATATATAAAATACTGTTGTTATGTGCATTTTGTACAGTATGAACTTACATGAAGATGTATTGCTTCACGTTTTCTGTGTTCACCTTGTGTCCGTTGTATTGTTTGGTACTGAACAACCGTAGATCTTTTTAACGTGTTGTACCCAACATTCGGCTTGCGACATTCAACCAAAAACCTAGCTACTCTATATCGCATGTGCACATGACACTGGGGTTGTCTTGTCCACCTAAAACTGTGGTCGATTTTACAATTATACCTTTGATCAAAGGTAATTTACAGGCGAGCTTAATAATTCCTCAATTCGCTTCAATCATATACAAATTATCCTGTCATTGGCTTGCTACTTTTACACGTTCTTCGTCCCCAGGCTGAATCCTGAGTAAATGAGACAACAGTATACCCGTACTGGTGACACCCACAGCACTTTCATCACGTTGTGAGCTTTCGGTAGCTCCGTGGTAATAATGTCCAGCTATCGTCCACACGATTCGGACTCGATTACCCTGTCCGTTTCTGAGTAATTTGACGGTATCCGGCCCATATTTTATTCTAAATATATGGCAGTGAGCTCGATCCTCAGTTACTTCGGTCGTTCCTGTTTAAGCTTGAGTAGCAGAACAATCCCATCTTGCCCACATGTGTTTTTTGGTGTTACAAGGCAGCAAATGCACTGTAGTGTAAGAGCACGTTACTTTACTCAACTAGTTCTATTACGTCTAGATGGGTTAACTGAATACGTGAGTACGTAGGTTTTCATACTCTCTGATGTTTTAACGTTGACCATCAGGACCAATTTACACGTACAATGGAAGAGTTATGTTGTTAATTTCGATCCTGAGGACAGATTTCCTCGTCTCCATGTCATTTTTGACACCATATGAGCAGTAGTCACGATCTTTCTATTATTTTTCTACAGTTCGTACTTTATTCTCAACTATGAGATTAGTTTGTAATTAGTTTGAATTTTTTTTATATTGGGTTGATGCGGATTTCTCGTTTCCTCTCTTACCTAAACAGTTTAACAATTCTACAACAAATACAACTAATGCTCGTCAATTTCAAGCAATCCGATTGGTTGGTTTCCTTTTCATTCCCTTTCTGTCTTAAACTCTGTCTAAGGCTATCGAACGGAATCCGTAAGTAGCAATGGTCATTCGCTCTATCCAGTTACTCAGATCACATTGATTGAGGTTCACTTTTTATTTAACCTTCCCAATCTGGCCATTTTAAAGACCACAGAATAAGAGAAATTGTGTTATCAGCCATTTGGTGTTGTCAGTTCGGTATGAAACGCCAGCAGCTACCAATGACTGTCGTCAAACTGGTCTGTTCAAATTGCTCATGAAAACTTATAAGTGGTTCAGTAAAGTGAACAGTCCGGTATGAAAATAGCATGCTGTTTCCTTTTTTTTGTCCATTACCAGTGGGTGTATCAAGTTTCAATGTACATAAGAACGTCACATGATTAGCGAGCTTGACATTAGCTCGTCCCGGTTCCGTTTACGCGCATTTATGTGCATGCATGTCCTAGTTTGGCGTTTCCACTAACCATGAACTTACTGTGTAAGAAAAATAAGCCCCCGCCTCAGGCGTCTGGTCTCGTTTCTCTTTATATCACCCAAAATAACCCATTTAACGAACCAGCAATCTATGATTTCCCCTCAATTGACTGCGCACACCTGTTCCATGACATGAGGCTCATAATGTTATTGTTAATGGCCTTTTGCGATCCGACCGTCTAGCCCAGATGGCGATTGTTCGTCTTTTGCTCCGCTTCTCTGTGAGACAGCGGACAAACATACGCGTGTGCACGCACACCTACATGTCCATGTGTTAGTCTGGGCATTAATGTATGTACATTCAGCAAGCTTGCATGCATAGTTTTATCAATAAGCACCCTGTGATTGCAATCGTCAGCACAGAGGCCCAAGAGATGACAATTGACGCTCAGGAAGCACCTGTGTGCTCGGTCTTAAGATCCAGTATGGTATATTGTCGCGTTTGTGGTGAGCGGCTCTCCTCTGATGTCCATAGTTTACGATATCTATTGTTAACCGATTTAGAGAGAACAAATCAATTTCCTCAGATTCACCTGGATCGCCGATGCCAGCTGTGCTTAGCTATTAGCGCCGTTCTGGCATGTCGGTTTGCTGAGATGGAATTTGATTAAATTGAAGGTGTTTTGCTGGTTACATATGACCTTTCTACCTTACTCAACTACGATTTTGGAAAGAGAAATAACTGACAACGACATAAACAGCTGAGGTTGTTTCTTTGCCAATTAACGTATTAACGAGGTATGCATCGATTATTCACCTCCCTTACAAATAATTCGGAAAGGATTAAATTCATAAGACATTTTTGTTGAGTTCACAGAACAGTTTCATCAAATATCGACATTGAGAACTGTATGTGCTTTCCTTGTAGCGCGTACCGTCTTGCTGCATTCTTCTGTTATACAGATTTTAGCTAACTAATTGAAACAAGTTATAACCTAGGAATGGAAATACTGTGTTGGTTGAGATTGACAGGGCTTGTTTCCAGTGCTCAGCCCACATAGATCAAACATTTACATAGCATAAATAAATGGTCATGCTCAGTTGGTATCGGCTAGTCAGTTCAAACGCGACGTACAAAAGGGCATAGGTTTCGTTCTTGATCTGCCCTACTGTTATGCGTTTGCATTCAATTCTCAGCATTGATTGTCTGAACCATCTTGACTGAATGCCGTGCATTCTTTAAGTTTTTCACGTTAAACCCCGTATTTGTCGTTAGGCTGGATAGGATATCCTGAGTACTGCACGCAGACGGACAAAAGTGAACAACACGATCAGTATGAGTGGACCGTGAAAAGGGTCATATTCTCTTTACGAGATGATTTAAACTCCCGTACGAGGATGCCTGGGTCGATCAGAACAGCAACACATTTAAACATCTAGTCAGTTTGAACGGACAATTTGAATGATTCATGTTCTCGTAATAAGTAGCTGTAGAACAAATTATTGATGGTATGAACCAATAAGACCAAGTCACTCCTTACGGCTCATACGTGGAGTGAACAACAATCACTTCGAGTTGTGGGAATGTCTGTGACATCGTTAACAACCCTTAACCCCTGAGTATCCGCGTGTGAGTTTTCATCTGACCTCCTGTGGTTAATTGGGGACTCATCAGTTCGTCTTCCACATTCCAATCGATCACCAAATTTCGCTGTTTGCTGGTTAGCACACACGGAGCTCGATGGAATTGTGAGTGTGCTGAGTCATATTGACTGTTGACTGGATAAGCGCCAAATAGCCCACATTAAGTGGACTGATCGCGTGAGCAATGCGGCAGTTCGCCGGCGCGTATTCCGGAACGCTCGGGATGCGCGATCAATTGGTCAACTACTCACGTTGCACAGCCTGCGATGGTTAGGTCACGTACTCCGCATGCCAGCTGAGCGTTTACCGTACCGGGCATTATATACTGAGACCACCAACAGTTGGGTGAAACCACGTGGTGGTCAAGCGACAACGTGGTCACGAAATATGAGAACCCTGACTGCTCCACTGAGTAAAGTGGGTAGGTGTCGCCTGCCTGGATGGGGTCCTCGTGATCACTCAAACCGCTGGTTGGAGACGCTATCCGAGATGGCGGCGTGTCGCAGTCAATGGCGTCACTGTTGTGTGAGCGGCAGCCCGAGCCACAGTACCTTTTGGTCAGGCTCATGGTTGCTATGATGATGATGATGACGGTGGTGATGATGATGGGTAAGCGATCGGTATTAACCAAAGGTCACTTAATCGGCCGATACCTGGAGGTAAGTAGGGCAGCGCGAGCGCCAGCAACAAACGGGTTTATTCACTCATAGTTTAATCCATTCGGAAGATGTCATCTGATGAGTTGCCTTATTAGTTCACAGGCTGTTATACGAGGAGAGATGATGTTTGCTTACGCGTTCCTGTCTCCTTGGTGGTCGGGGAAAATTGTGTTCGACTATTTATAGATGCAAGAAAGTTAATAGAATTGAATGAAACAAAACTACAGTGACGTGCAATCAGCAACGAACACTGAAATACATTGAAAGAACGTTCCGTCGGATATGCTCATTAGATGACCTATGGAATTGGACTAGGGTGGTGGTTATGAAATTTCCGAGCAGGTTGTCGCTGACATATGTGAGGATAGAGTAAAATTTTAAAATTTTCAGTCGGTTTACCCTCGACTATAGCTCTGGACAGTGTTTTCCGTTGTGAATAGGCCCTAACTGTGAAATAGTTCTGTCAGCAAAGTAACTTGCCTAATCCGGAACAACTTGTGAGCAATCGATAAAACAAATTACCGATTGTTCACAAGTTGTTCTTAAATTATGAATACTCGGTCGGTCTCTAACATATTCCACCTGATTGTGGACCCTTAAGGACCTCGCGTTCGAAAAATATCAAATGAACTAGTTCGTTTGGCCAAACTTGAGATATGCAAAGCGAATCATCGTGTCTCTAATATTCAGTGTCTCTCATCGTAAACCCTCCAGACAACCCATGAAGGTCACAGAAAATTGCCTTTTCTCCTTTGAGACAGGTTTGAAGCAACGGGTTTAATTGACTATAAAGTGTTTAAGTGACACCCTTATCCAGGCAAGTCATTTGCGTGAAATCTGAGGGCTATTTTGTCACCAGGAGACTTTGGTTGCCTAATTGAGAAGTCATTGGAAATCAGCACAGGTTCAAGGACAGCTTGTTAAGGAGAGACATACGTAGGTTAGAAATTTTTTGACTGCTCGCCATACACTAGGTACTGAATGCGATCGGAAGGTGATGCTCGTAGTCAACTTACCTGGCGGAATATTGTCAAATACAGAACTTGCTATTGTGAGAAATACGTTTGAATTGTGCCATATTTAGGTCACGATTGAAACAGAAGTTATTTCAAGTGTTGAATTGACACTTTCTAAATTGACAGGAGAGGATGCAGGAGAAGGTGTTCGCAACTGAATGGCATTGTTAGTTCTCAACAAAAAAGGACTCATAACTCCAAACCAGATGAAAATGCAGCACTGATAAATGAAACAACTTACCGATTGTTTACAAATTGTTCTAAAATTATGTATACTCAATCAGTCTCAAGCGTATTCCAACTAATAACCTGCTTATTCCATGTCGTAGTTTCAGCGAACGACCCCGTGGGCGTCCATTTTTGTTTAGTAAGAGATGTGCCAACGGATGCTCTGAGGTGTGGGATGTTTTCCTTATGTAATACTTAGGGCCCCTCTGAGGTGTGTGTGATCCATTGGGATTTGACCTACCGTAGTGAGTAGGAGCGATCATGCTATACTACTCACATCACTGCTATTCAGTAGTGGAACCAGAGCATATATTTTGACATCGAAGTAGCCGCAGGAAAAATACAAGAAGAAACATTGGAGTGCAGCATCGCATGAAATGGTTCTTGGTACGTAAGGGAACGTAAAGGAACTAAGCGTTGACGTCTGTGGCAGCCGTGACGGTCTGGGCCGAGTACCGTATGCAGATGAGTGTTTTCGTTTGTTGTCTTGTTGAAACGCATAACCCACATATTGCTTCCCTGAACAAGCAAGCCTTGTGCCGTCGGCGTTTTGGATCACCACACTACTTCCGCTAGTCTCCTCGGATAGGAGATTTTCCTATGTCTCACGATTCTCCTGGTGACCTACCTCTGAACACTTTCAATAATTGCAAAATCTGTTTAAAAATAGGGACGACAAGTGTGGGTTGATTACCGAAGTGAACGTAATGGGAATGGCTCAAGTTGAAGGGTTACAAAAGTTCTTCTAAGAGGTTCGAAGTCGTTTGTGCATTTTTAACCATGGTCACACAGTTTGTAGACAAACTGAAGCCGTCTGCTACTAGGTCTCTGGGTCTCCTTCGTATACTTACACAAGTGATCATGGCAGTAAGTAACACAAGCTTAATGGCGAATATGCGCGATTACACATTCGGTGGCATCGAATGACGAGTTATTTTCTATGGGCCAACATTTTAGACAATATAAATCGCTCATTATGCCTTTCATATCTTTCGGACATTCCAGAACTGCCAGACTTTTGTCTTTGGCGTAGAGCAGACGGATGATTTATTTATATTGGGTAATTCACCAGCAGAAAATGAACAAGAGAGGTACCAAAATGAATTCTTTCGGAACGCCATTGTTGGCAGAGGATCACTCAGATAACTGCCTACTCACCCTGACACCGGAGTTGCATTCAGTTAGGTAATCCCCACGTCATCCGTTATCGAGATCATAATCATGGAAGTTCCGTAGCAAGATGGAATGATCAACTCCGTCAAAGGCTTTGGTGAAGTCACGTCTTATGTCTGTAACTGCATTATAACTCCCGAAACATGTTTTTGTTTTCGTTTTTTGATTTTGGGTCATCCTAATTTCGTTGCCTCTCTGTTCATATCTTCGCCGGTTCTATGCATGGCCATTTAACCGATTCCTTGACTTCATGTTTTTTTAATTCCTCGACAATGTCTTTCATACTCTGCTGCCTTAGGAATCCGCTGCGTCAACTCGTCTGCAGAACAATCAACAGTGACTTCCCCGATTCTCTGTGATTGACCATTCCTTGTCCACACCTTAATGATGCAGAGAACATCGGAAACCAAAATCGCTGCGAACATCTAACAAATGTATGTATTAGTCTACCAATACCCTGCCCTGTTGCGCCTACCTTTCACTTACTGAATGTGGTTCAAAAACAGCACGATGGCGTGTAAAGTAATTGACACCAAAGATGGCTTCTGCCGACTCTACCAAACATCCTGACCGGGGTTCGAAAGACGTAGAGTGTTGCGCGTTGGAGACACTAAAAAATATAGATACTAGCGGTGGTCAGCGGCGGAAAAATCATTGTGATTACTGCCAAGTTAGTTTTTGACTGCTACCAAGCACAGTTCTCTCAACAACAGACAACAAAACGAAAGAAACCACAACGGAAAATGTCAAAATTACGTGCATTGTAAACATGGCTAATATGTTCTTTCTCCATCTATCTCTCCGTCCTATCGTTGTTGAACACCATGTTTACTCGTGTGTTTTAGTTAGCTATGGTTATTCAAGTGTTTTGGGCTGGCAGCCATTCTATCCTTAGATTATGTATATAATAATAATAGTAATATCGGGTTGAGAGTTAATTCCGACCACTTGGGTATTACTCTATATACAATTACTAGCCAAGGCATGTCATACATGGTCGAATTGCATCAACTAATATCCTCATTCTCTTTAGTACGGCTTGACATCATTGCTTATCGGACTGGTGAACATCGGAAACTAACTTAGAGCAAGTGTAGCTGTGAGTAACTATACATAGTTGAATTATAGCGTCCAGTATCTTGACAGGTTAAAGGCCGATCCATACGAACACACTGCACCACAATTCGTGACGTACTGTGCAGACCTTTCATCAATTTACGCTTTCACTGTGTTCGTATCACGTGCGTCTGAATTATTGATCCACGTACAGCGTGGCGTGTTAGTGTTGATACATCGTTGGATCGGCAATGATTTTACTAATCTCAGCCACCTTTGTATGACGTACGGTTTGTTTTCATCTTAGGCTGACATCTACACATATTAATCAAATAACACTTGCACGAAACACGGTTATTTTTCTATTCATAATATTTGCAGTCTGATTATAGACTAACTGTCAGAACACTGCCTCTCACTGACAGCGCTGACCTGGGCGACTACGCGCTGCTTCATTTCTAAACTGTTTTGTACTGCATTGATTCCACTGTTTCAATGCATCCGAATCCATATCTCGCAGTTATTTTGGTATATTTTCCTTCCTTAAAGGATCCCCAACAATAAGCTAGTTTTGATCTGACCTGAATGTAATAAGTGAAACTTGTTTATCAGATTTCCTGCCAAAATACGGATCAATAGTACAGTTGTTTGACCTTTATCTTTATATATTCTTTTTGCGTCTGGACTACTCGCGAAAGACTTTGGTCATTATCTGTTTGTATGTGATTTCTTTTTAACACACTGACAACCGAAATAAACCTACCTTTTATGTGAACATTAGTAATGCTCCTTTGAATTCCAGTGTTACATCAAAAATAGGAGTTGATAACGTTCTACGTTCAATATCGGATCATTCCCACTTATTTGTAGTAATTGTATTCGTAGTTTTTCGGTTTCTCACTAGCTCCTTTATGCAAGATCCCTTTGACCACCACACCTTTCTACGAAAATTCAGAAGTTACAGTCTTGTTGGACTGTTGTATAGGTGGTTTGAAAGTTACTTAATCGGCCGTAGATTTAACTTCAAGATCAATGACTTCTTACTTAGCGGGCTGGTTCACAGACGTTCGCAGAGTTTCCCAGTGGTCCATCTTGGGTCACCTGTTGTTCCGTGGTTCGCCAAACATTGTCAAATCATCGGTGATGCTCTGGCCGCTGATCCAAACATATGATCAGTTATACGGTGTCATATGGATGTCATTTAAATGGCTTGAATCTGTTTATTCTGCGGTTTATAGGTAACCGCTTATCATTCACTGCTGTTAACTACAAGGCAATGCACATCCACCCTCAACATTGGACTACTACCTGGGGGATCACGAGTTTGTGAGCTCCGAATAGGAAAATAATTTAGGTACACTGGAAATAGATTGCTTGAATCTTTGTAACTATTGTGAAAGAAGCATACATGATACTGTATCCATAATGGGGATTTTTTGTACGAGTTCAATCTGATTCGTTCTACATTATACCGCCCTCACATGAGAAAAAAGCTATTGCCTTATCTCAAAAAGTTTATTGCATGCTTATAAAGACTGACTGCATTCTTATCCGTCGAAACTGATAGCACTGAATTAATTGTTGACAAACTACAGACACTTAAGAGGAGAGTGAATCCTACTCTACAAACTTCTCGGTACACCTGGTCACCCAATCGTAGATCATCCATCAACCAAGGACGAACGATTAAGGGACTTTTCTTATAAACTTGCATCTCAAATGGGCGAGCTAATGTGTTGATCTAACTCTTCCTTGGTTAGGGTCTGTCCACCACGAAATACACTATCTAACTTTGTGGCCACTACTTTCTCTGTTGAAATGTTCAAAACCCTGTTCGACCAACACATTAATGAGGGTCGACTGACACCACAATTGTTTCAACCACCCACTCACAAGTGTACATTATTATGTTTGTTTATTTGTTGTTGTCATCTTCTGTGGATGTTGTCAGCTATATCAGTATGCTAATGCTACTATGTGGTTGACCTGTTGTATGTCTGTGTTTTTCTTCATCCGCAGTTCTCTTTCTTTATCCGTGAAATTTCTCTTCACGTTTATGAACTGTTCAACAACCTTCCTATCTCTCATCAAGAGAAATATGAGGTCGTGTGGACATTAGGTCTTTCTCCTATGCCGACCTACGTACATGGTTGTTCTATGTGTATACACGTTTGCCTGCCAGATAGAATTCCAAATTTTCGAAGTTGGTTATCTGTGTAACGTATGCTACCTCATCTGTGTTTAATTAACTTAAGATCTAACTAGTTTGATGGGTAAGCTAACGCGTGTTTTATCCGAATTTTGGATGTCTCCCATTTTCCCATACGTTTGTTGTTGTACTACTTCCTTTAAAATTTGCAGCTATCGAAGTAGTTTTGCAAACCAGTTCTGTAGGTTATCCCACTTGTTGGGTTTCCAAGGCTCAATAACTTAATGAGAATTCCACAAGTAAACTGATCAGTTTGTTGGACCGCAAATTTTAGTACAGAGAGCTGTAGTCGGTAATCTGTTACATGACCGTATCGTATGTGATACATAATCCAGCCCATGTTGACCTACTGTAAAAAATAACAAGCACAGAGTAGCATAGCTGATAACAATCATTGTCGTTTGTACATGTCAGTGATCATTGGAACCTACCATTAGGGTCTCGCACGCAACCCAACCTCATTTATCAATTTCTCTACTGATCTCTGACAAATATCAGCTTTGTGCAGAGATCGGGTTTTTAAAAAAGAGTTGATTCCAGGTAACGGATTACTCCCTTAATTATTCCTTATAGCCCACCTCCTTTTTATGACGGACACGGTCAGAATCCCTACATGACACTGGTCATCTACAGCGTAGTTTATAAAAGATTCCTAACTTCTACGATTCGACGTCTTGATTTGTTCCTCTGAAACATACCAGGAGATCACCATTTCAGTTTGCCATTTGACATGATGTGCACATGCGCCCGCTCTCCGCTACATCAATACTTCACGCACACTCACGTCGTCGCACCCTCCTCCCCCCTAATGCACATGCTCGATTTTAGAGAGCTGGTCTTTTATTGTGGTCTGTTATCCAACCACACGGCGAACTATCACTGGGTTGCAAGGGGCTATGAGAAGAAGTACATGGTTAAGTACGAAACTTGGGGATCGCATTTACCGCATGAAAGGAAGATGAACAATACAGCGACTAACTAATCCCCAAGTGTGAGTACACTTTCATGGACCAGGCATGTGTGATTTTTTTATTGGTTGGTAAACCGTCTCAACCCTATGAAGCGGACTTGAAACCACATTCACACGTTCATTAGCCTGATCTGATTAAACACACTTTCGTAAACAACGTAGCCCACTGTATTCTCATGATCATTCCCACGCACTGTTGGAGACATACGCTACTTGTGCTCAGAGGCTGTTTTTCTTCAAATTGAACACCACCCACACTTGATCGCAGCCTTCGCATTCAGATAAGCCTTTCGGCTAGCCCACTTCGAAAGGAAGCACTAGACTCGAGTTTCGCTCTTATTAGAGCTCATCAGTAGTGCATATCCTTGTCTGGATCGGAGTTTGCACTCTGACCCTCGTGCTTGTGAGACTAGCGTGTTAACCACAACGCCAGCAACCTCACAATAGGCATGACCGAATGATCAAATCCAAACGCTCAACCACAACCTTGTATGAATAGTGTTCAGCTTGCCCGATCATTTTGAGAAGAGAAAGACGGAACCAGATGACCCACTCTTGACAGGCACCACCGTTTGCAGTGCGTTTGCCGAAGTTGGTTGCGTACTCATCCTGGACCCTTGCAAGTCACGTGATTCGTCTTTGGGGGGCACAGCTATCCCATCGTGGCTCGCTGTCTGTGATTTGAGCTGCAACGGCAGTTTGGGTATTTGATCCAATTGCACCCATGAGACTCAAACAACGGGAAACGAACCTCTGCAGGTAGAAAGTTAATAACCGTCAGATGGTGCGGAAAACTGTAGGTTATCTCAATGCCTGCATATCAGCAACCCATACAAACTGGGGGCAATGTGAGAATCAAGTGTATATGTCGGACAAAGAGAGTTATTGAACGATTTTTCTGCCTTTTTCGATTTAATAAACGACAAGTTCAACTAGTCCACTGTGTGCTGTATGCCTTCACGCTTCTTGATAATGAGGCGAAACCACGTTCTACTAAACATCATTCAAATCATTCTGGATTCACGATTTCTTTAGAGGAGCTATAAGGTCAACTTTATTTTCAGTGTACTCATCGATCAGATAGCCGCATTAATTCAGGAGACCGTCCGTGTAATAGCATTTGTTTCACCACATACTATCTACAGAAGTCCTTTCAATCAGGTAAACTGTCCATTCCAAAGTTGGTGAAGACAAACGAAAGCATGATGATCCGTTTTTCTTCAGGTCAGACTACCAAAAAGAGATAGGAAAAAGTTCACTGGAACAGCGTGGTATTATGTCCTATTGACATTGTGTTTTGCCAAGCCAAAAGACACAAATCGGTTAGTCAATATTACATAAAAACTGCTACGCGCATGAAGAAGCCTAGCTTAGTTTGTTTTGATAACAACAGGATTATGGTTTTTGTATTGTTGACAGCTTGTCCAATAGGGACAGTGTACCTCGATACGATAGACAATGAGAGTTTGGGACCAGCCTTGAGTACTCAGGCATTCAATTGACGTGAAAGGAGTTCATAATGATCCTCGTAACCGAGTTGAGGAAAATAAACTAATTGCTGGTTGAATTCTTAATTAATAATGGCAATCGATATTTTGAACCGAAAGAGAAGAACCGTCAAACAGTAGGTTCCGTAACGCGACTACCGTATTACACTATTCTTGCAAAAGGGTATTCTGTTGTTCGTTTCGGGTAAAAATGATGCGCTCTACACACTGTAAACACTACGTCGCCTTAAGTAAACCGCAGCCTGATCTGCACCTCTTGTCACTTGGTGCTTGCGACCTTTGTGACTTGGTTTTGAACTTATGTTTGACACTTACTCGACGTTAATGCTATATGTTACATATATGTTACAACGGTGCACGTTGTGGGGGTTTCGATTTACCAGGGTTGCCAATTTGTTTGTAATCCGAGTAGACCGAGAGCGAGCTCATGTCAGTTGATGTTAATCGGCAGGTGTTTCAGATGCTTACAATCTCAAGAGGAACATGAATTTGTGTTGGTTGATTCTATGGGATAAACAAACACTTCCTTGAACACACTTTTCGCTCGAATATATATGTGCCATGTTGTCCAGACAAGAATCTTAAATGTCAATCCGCGCGCATCCAACGCATGTGCCGCGTGCACATTGCGTGTGGAGTACCCTGCTCCTACTCAGGCGGCGCTTTTTGCCTTCGCGCTTAAAGTGAGGCGTACAATTTGTTGTCGTCATTGCTGTTCTAGTAACAATAACTTTTTCTGATTACTGATCACTTATCCAACCATCGTCTCTCACACCGCAATGTATTTGGCGTCCATTAGTTCAACATCCAGATCCATATGCTGACCCTAAATGGGAACAGGCTGACAGTGGATACCGAGAAGCGAGTGTACGTACGTAAAGGTGCAGTGAGTCGGACTCTTGAGCCATCGGTTTTCCGTGTTTGGTCCAGGCTGTGTGATAACTGCCAACTGCTCCTGTTCGCTCGTCAGTTCAACTAAACAGTTGCGCGTGAAGCTGAGGTGGACGATCTGATGTGTTAAGGTGGGGAAATCATCAGGACAAACTGGTTAACTGATCAACACTAACATGAACTACCAATCAGGTATTGACAGAACAGCAGACCAAATCAATAAAATTCTGAGCTGCCTTCTGTTTACCATAAGGGGGTTGGTCGGTAGTGGTTTGTGTCCCTGGGGATTATTCTACCCTCCTATACAAATCCATCCCCTACACTCACCTCTATGGAACGTAGAAATTGGTCGCTTTAGACAGGCAAACACTGTGATGAATGGTCGATGTTTTATCTGCAATTCAACTGAATGCGTTTATTTCTAGTGTGTAGTATCAAGAAAAGAACAGCTGGTATACCGTATTTTATGGCAACTTCACCTTTTTTAAAATCATATGACCGACAAGTGTTTGTTGCCTATAGGTCGTTGTCTTTAGAAAGTGTCCAGTGGGTATTGAGGTTGATCTTTGGGGATAGATCGACTTTTTTTTCAATATAATTATTTATCTTTACTTGCTGCCTGAATTGCTTGGCTTGTCTCCACCTTACCAGCCTTCCTCCATGTTTGTGTTGTTTTATCGGTGTTTTCTATGCATAGCTTATCGACACCTACTTGAGAAACGAACAATTAGTTCGACATACCATAGTTGACTATTCTTTAAGTCTATTCCCGGTTGACTGAAGCAGTGGAGGTACATCATTCTCGGATTCCTCTAAGTGGATTGGTCCTTCTTCTATATCCTACGTTTTGCTTGTGATCCCCGCCTATTTGACATTTGTACACAGACAACGACGATTGAACAATGGATAACCGAATAATTTGGTCGTGTCATATTCGATCTTTTTGTTAGCTAATCCAAATGAGGTTGAATAATAACAATTCATTATTCATACTAACACATATCTGGAGGTTTGTTCAGGGCTTACTACCACTGGGCGTAGCGAGGACCGAGCTGCGATTCCATTCAGACTAAACGCGATTTCATGCTAAATCACCAAAGTATCTGGTGCTTGTTAATGATTAACATATATTCATGCTTGGGGCGACTGTCATAATGTTTTATTCTCGATTGATTCCGACCTATCCGAAATGAGACCGTAATCCGCACGTTTCTCGAAAATTACAGCGGCAGTTGAAAAATAATAGTAAACTTGAGGGGAAATGTTATTATGATGACCGCGATGGGGTGGGGGTGGGGTTGCATCTTAAAAAGGCAGTCGTTAAACGTATTTTATAGGATTATCACAGTTCCCCACAAAAGTGGTCGCTGCTAGACAATGGACCTAACTCTGGGGTTCGTTGTAAAGGACGAGATATTGTGTTATTCAAAGATATAGGCTGGTATCCGTCAAACTGGAATTTGAAATGTCAGTTCTCGCATATTTTGGGAACACTGTATCAGTTGCACCAGAACACTAGTCCAGAATAAGCTATATCTCGGTTGAAACAATTATTCAATTTAGAAACTTAGTTTCACTAGCTTCCAAGTTCAATCGTTTTCCAACTGGATACAATGAAAGGCCTACACGAACATGACAGATTATTATGCGATGTTTGTGTTCTACTTTTGTTATCAATCATGAGACAGATTCATTTGATGTATGCTGTCCTTATTCGGCTGTGTTGACAAGCGTGTGAGTTGTCTACCGTTTTCGGTGATCTCATCGGCCTTCCTGTTGACTGTCAGTCAACAGTCCTTACGGCTATCAATCTTGGAAGTTGATGTAAGTCAATTAATACAACAATTAGTGCCAACAACTCAATTATGGTGGCCCCGTCTACCGACTTGCTGCTACTCCAGTCATCTACCTGCTTTATATTCTGTGTGTGTGTGTTTCTAAGTCCGTTTATGCATTTTTCTGTGAAGATTTAAGCATGTCTTATTTGACTGGCAGATAGCATCTATGTGTGTGGCTCCGTCTGTGTGTGTGTGTGTGTGTGTGTGTGTGCACTTGTATGCATACGCTGGCTGAGTTTCAGGGAGACGATCTTCACGTTCCGATGCGTTTGTCAGACCTGTCTAAACTTCTTCCGTTTGCGTCACTGTTTGCTTTCTTACTCTCGTTCACCGTTTGTGTCTAGTTTGTGGTGCAACCCACGGGTTCGTTTCCTGTATCAGATTGGTTCTTTGACTCATAACTGTCCACATTTGAATCCCCTACTTTTGCTTCCTTGATTGACACAACATATCTATGCTTCGAAAGACAGGTTAAGATAGGTGAACGTCGGTTGAATAGCCTAGTCCGCTCTAACTCCTCACTTTCCTGACTGTCGCAATAGTTGACGCAGTTTTCATGATTTGCTTCTCGTTAGTGCGACACACCGTACATGCTAACTACTCAGTGGGACATAAGCTTGCCTCCAAAAAATGCTAGATGCTGAGCACTCACCAGTTCTCTTGATTGAAACTCGATGTGACTTAAACGACGACGTGTGGAAACCAACTGTTTTTACTTTATTTCGTCTGTTGGTTGAACGGATCGTTTGTTCGATGATGTTCATTCTATCAGTCTATTCTTCAAAAATTAGTGCTACAGTTTAAAGTGGGCTATGCTTCAGTTTATGATTGTGTAGCGCACTGTCCGATTCTTGCAACTCTGTATGCCTCGGAGACTTTCCTCTATTTTGACATTGGTTGTACACCCCTTTTATATTAACAGATAACCAGACATACTCAGTACATAATGCACTATGTGACGTTATAATGCATCTGTATTGATTATCTTTCTGGACAAGAACATTTCCTACTTCATAACGTCAGCGACTCGGATGTTAAGTCGTAATGACCAAAACTTGCTCCTCTCATCAGTATTTCTCCGAGGAAATGGGATTGTTCGTCACAAAACTCTCGTGTGAACACTTACGGAAAAATATATCTTTATTGTAAGCATCTCTATCCTTAATCTCTGGCGTACGTGCCTTCAGTTTGCAACAGTAATTCGTCTAATCGTTTGATTACATCCAACAGTTTTGAAATTTAAGGATATACAAGGTGCTGTTCAACAGTGTATGCCTCATGATTCCATGGTCATTTCAATTAGATTGACCTGATAGAAAGTACATGGTTGACAGACAATTTTCCAATCAGGTTCGAACAAGTTCTTTTAAAACAAAGCAGCTCAGAACAGAAGTAATAAGTCTATCCTCCGATCACAGAACCTAGATGTTGCCGTTTAATTTCGGCCATCTCTTTGCCTCTCTCGCCCTCTCGCGCGAATTGGTACAAAATGGTAACTTCCGTGTTCTAGCTCAAACCTCAACATTTGTACCGCATGACAATCGTGAAACCGAAGGCCCGTTTTGTCTTAGTCTCTCATCTGTTTGACTGTTTTCATTTGACATCTATGATTAATGTGTTTAGTGAGGACCTACATTGGATTCATCGCATACTGTTCCACTGTTAGTCTTGCTCTGTGGATAATTTTGGCCGATGGGAATAATCTACACATGTTATCATCTATATGAGACAGATGATCGTGATGAACTGATAGGGTTTGATCGTTTAGTTCGTGCTATAAGCCTCACTTTTTTTTTAATCCAGCTTTCCATTTGACCTGTGAAGAATGAGGAAACTTCTTTACATCTACGAACGATGATTTGGTTTTGACAGAATGATCTGGATGAAGTGGTAAGCATTTATGCTCATGACATCTACGTGACAAAAACACCTGTGGGCATCATGCTTACTTCCATTCAAAAGGTTATCTCCACTGAATTCACTCATAAAACAATACACTTAAAACCTGCTGTTTAATCCACTAGGCCAACCTTGAAACTCCGATAATTTAAGCAATGTAATTCACTTTCGTGTTCGAACCTATACTACCGTTAAACTTCTGATGGGAGCAAAAAGTTGAGTGTTACCAATGCAGTAAAAGAAACGTTTCAGGTATCGTAACACTTGCATCTGAAGTTCCTGAAACTTTTCATATGATGACCCGGTCTGCTATGTCTTTAAAAAGTCGTTCAGACCGTTTCCTAGTCACTACTGTGATGAACCTATTTTGCACCTAGTGTTGTTCAAAACACTTGATTTTTGGTACTATGATAAATAGAACAGACGATGAGCGGTATGGTCGGTGTGTTTTTCGATTGCCCAAGTTGAGGAGGACGGTTGATTCAGGGAGCTAACTCGCAACACAATAGAGCAAAGCAGCCGACGACCATATTGTTTTTAAAACGGGGTTCAATTCATGTAGCCATTTTCAATACGCTCTCTGTTGACGTAGTTATGTTATTTTGAAAGCTTTTAGGTGGAAGACAGTCGCGATTGATCAGACCTCATTGGAATTACCCCATGACCTACTATATTCCTCGTACGCTATGCTGTGTATATTCAGGAAAATGATAATCCGTTGATGGCTTTGACAAGTGCGGACGGTGTTCAGTCACCTTAGTTGCTCAACGCATCACTGTAACTGTATCAACGATTTCACGGGATGTTTTTGTTCGGAATTTCCCACCTCCTCTAAGTTAGCGTACTACGAATATTTTGTTGCTGTCTGAGTGGTCCGTTCGCATTCAGTCTGCGTCATTTTATCTGAATTCGATCAGTTCGTTGCTTCAAGTATTGGTTACACATGCGCTGTTCCAATTGAGAAAAACGACATTGCGTTTACCGTGGCGTATCCCACTACGCTGGCATAGCGCCACCGTAGAGCACAATTCGTGCAATCACGTGGTCACTTACATGCAGCATCCAATCTCTCTTCTCGCGTTGTTAAACCAAATCTAAAGCCCTTTTGTGCGGGCGCGTGCGCACGCGCCGTTATGTCTATCAGGGATTTCTGGGCTCACATATCGATCTGTATTTTGTGCGTTTGTTTGCCAGTTTCGTTTTGCGGTAAGGGTGGCGCTCCGATACCAAACCATTATACACATATAAGTGAGCGTCAAAGCATTAGTTAAGTTTGCAATTTGTATGTGGGTTTCATAGTAGGGCCCACTGCGCATTTCTTGTAGGGCGTCCCTCAGAGAAGCCATTTCCTCTTGTCATAGTTTCTCGTCCTCGAGTTGTTCGCTTTAAAATGCATGCACAAAAGTGATGAGCTAGTCGACCCAAGAAGCCACATGGATTCATTCAGGTTGCAAACCATCCTATACATTTCTTACCTGGCCTTATGTGGAGGATGTTCCTAAGGCCCTCACCTATATTTACATGTTGCATAAACACTATTCGATTGCTGATGAGTAGTACTGGGTTTTCGTTACTACAAAGTAAACATCACTCACGATTGATTACAGCTGCCGCATTCCCATAGACTTTCCAGTCAGCCCCTTTCGAAAAGAAGCACTAGACTCGAGTTTCGCTCTTGCTAGAGCTCGTCAGTAGTGTATATCTATGTTACGACCGACATTCGAACTCTGACCATGCTTTCATGAGGCAACCGTGTTGAACACCGCCGAACCGTTGACTTCACATTAGACACGACTGAATTACCTTACTCAAACGGTCAGCCGCATTCGGTTGTGATGTTTAATTTACAAACTCCATTTCTTAACAGTTGTCAACCTGTTAATACCGTTGAAAACACTGGCCTGATTAGTAGTATCGTCTGGTTTACCAGGGAGAGAAAGTAAGCTGCTGGGAATTCAAGAAAGCGCCCTCTTTTAGAAAGACATCGGCAAAGGACTTATCAGAAAATGGTAGACAAAAAGGGCTAAATCTGTAGCTCTCTTTTCTACGTTACATCGGAGTTTCTAAAATTAATCGGTGGATAAGAAAAAACCGGCGACAGTTCTGCCCTATAATCGTACATTCTACGGTAGTCGATGAAGACGGTATGTTATGAATACATAACATTCGGGAAAACATGTCTACTACTCATCAAAAACTGGTCCCTCTTAATGAAATATGACAGGCAGTCGCCACTGATTTTGCCAACTTCTCATTCACCAGTGTTATCCTTCAAAGGTATACTTCCCCGCATTCATTATTTCGCATTGAATCACGTCTCTGTGTTTTCACCATGAGAATTCAGTATGTAGTGAGGACGTCCCTCACGTGAGATATAAGGTCATTCACATGTAGCTATTGACTAAGACGGAAGTGGGCAGTTGTGAGCACACATGATGTCAAGTGGTAAGCGTAGTGGTAGTCTATTTCGATGAGCTGAGATACAAATCATAGTGACGACCTTCCAAAGCCCTATGATCCTCACTAACTAGGTGGTGGATGCCATTTCTAACACGATATCACAAATGTTAAGCATACAAGAGGAGAGTGGACAAGAATTGCTATTACTTACTGAAATAGCCAGTTGGGTAGTTAGAGAAAACCGTTCTCTTAATCAGGATATGTCACAAACCACTCTTGGAAACCTCACGTTATGATCGTGGTGAGATAGACTGTTGTGTAGTATTGGCAGTGTAAACCGTTTGTTTGCGTCAGCAACCCGTTGTCTTGGTTTGGCAACCCGATTACGTCAGATGGGCTATCATTTCAGTCTTACGATTATTATAATGTGTGCCTAATGCTGAACACTGAGATGATGACCCATCTAGCCAGTTTTAACGACGGCTGACATTGACTGACCTGAGGGTTCCGCATGTGCCTCATGTGACGCATTTTCTCACCTGCGGACAGATATCTGACGTCAGGGAGCGTTGAGATAATCTTAACATGACACAATGAATGTAGGAAATAGGACTTGTACATATTACCTTTTGCCCAGTTGACTGGTTGTTGTGTTTCAGTGGTTGCAGAGGCGTTCATTTGAAGGAAGCTTGTTTGATGAACGAAAGTTTGCATAAACTGCAGAGAAGCTTTCCTTGATGGGGGACGAGTGAAAAACAAGAAGTGATCAATACCATTCAGTCGAAACTATGATAGTTCCATCCACCAAAATGAGCGCGAATCTTTCAAAGTCTACATAACTACTCTGAATGACCAGTGCAGGAGTGCCGTACCTACGAATCTCGCAGTAAGAATTATATTAAACTGGAGGCAATTTGTATAGCATTTGTTCTTTCGACTCAACAGGTTGGCATTTCCATATGCCATTACTCCATATATATATAAGGATATCTTTAACCAGTTTCGACGCGTCATTGCAATAATATTTAACCTTCATCTATCGATTATCAACTCAAGGGTCGGAGTTATAATAGCTAAAAGTTGTAAGTCGAATTCTATCCATAAGTCACAACAAAAAATATGACGTTTTGTGTCATTAGTTGCTCATAATTTGTAGGTTTGTTTGCAGTTCTGGATTTATAGCATAAGTGCTTCCATCTAGAGACAGGTTTATACCCACAAGTCATTGTCTCGAAAAGAACTGTTTACTATTTGTTCAATGCTCTGTTGACAATTCTGGTAGCCTCTACTCTTGTATTTATACTTTTCGCCAGGTCTTCTATATTAGCTTGAGGCATTTGTTGACTATATGATGCATCTGGGACAGGCTCCCGACATTAGTCCTCAATATGACTTAATCGATCCCAAACGCGTTCAATAGAATAACAATCCGCTGATTGAAGCTGCTAAGGAAACGTTGGAATTCGAATTGACTTCGAAAGGTTCTTTATTCAACACCAGACGTGTAGCGTTGCCGTTGCTCATATGTTAGATCCAAATGTTAGATTTGTCAACCACGCAAAATAAATGTTTTTGTAGCACATTCATTAACCTCCCCATTCATCGTCGTACTGGGGCTTATCGGTTTCTTTTTTCAGTTCGTCTTAATGGCATCCTACACATAAATAGGATCCACTGTTGGCTAAAACAACAGATAGGTTTGAAGATTGTCTAATTCGGTAACCAATTACTCAGATGCGACCAATTCGTGTGTGTATTTCAAACTGGGACTCATTGGTTTAGAGCTCTCTGGTGCACTACTACGGAATCCGGGCACAACGCATAGTCCAAACTAGTCACTGTTGTGTGTACGTTTTCGTTGATGGTGGGACACGATATGAGTGTCTCACACGCATTTCCATATCATCTCTCTTTTGAATGAAGGTTTGGACCAGTTCTGGAAAACATTAAATTTGGGTCTCATTGGGGCTGCTAAACGGTCTCTATTCGGGTGACTGTACTAAACATCGAGTGTTGTGTAATAATTCTTCTTTTCAGCCTCCTTCATTTCTCTTGTTTCCAAATGCACGATAGAACAGTGTCAATCACCTTACCGTTGTTCAAGGATACATCTAATATCTTACTTTTCTCATTCAATACATGTCGGTTCTCGTCGCCATCTGACGGTATGCAATGCTGTGACTGTCCTCTGAACCAATGAACTTCAACACAGCTCACCTGACCAACAACAAAAATTAACGTTTAATGCGGTACGACATCGTGAAAACTAATTATTTGAAGCTATACAATGCTGATCACAATATGTATACTCAATGAGTTGGAATTTAGCCTAAGGGTGTTGAGAATGACACGGTGTAAGTGTTTGATACTTTCAGGTCACGACAACATGATGTAATCTAATTACAAATGGAAGCCATATTTGTCGGACAGTGGTTATTGGTACTACACAGTAGTGCATAAGTAATAACATTTCTGGTTGTTCTGGTGTCAAACAAACAGTAAAGGGTAGAAATAGAAAGAAATTTTGAAGTTTTCGACATGTCCGTGATCGGGACACATTTAAACTAGCAAATGGTACATCTTTATTTTCGTGGAGGTGTCCGGTAGACTGCATTTTATATGCTGTTTCCTACCGTTAGCTTAGAAATTGAATAGTATGTTATTGTTTTTTCTCTCATAAAAAATATTTCTAAAGTAACTTCGCAATACTCGAAAGCAATAAGATTATTTCCAGTATGTCAGTTGGGCATAACCTTGAGTAAGCCGACTACTACCTTCTTCGCCGTTCTGCGGGTATGCTTGTTCGTACGTTCTTATATTTATCACGTATTATCATATTTATCATTCTTGCCTGCGTGCAGTATCTGGGTGTGGCCGACTCAGGGGTGACCTGTAAATATCAAAGGCCTCCTTATGTCCCGTCGACCTGAGCTCGACTCGAGTCGAACAGAGCTTGGCGTACTGTCAAACTTGAAACCGTCGTCAAGCCTTTCCTGCTTTCGAGGAAGGCTTGAACAATGAATCACATATATCAAATAATCGTATCGGTTGCCCAGTGCATAGATGTTAAACACTGGGGTCAAGAATGATGAAATTTTGAAACGCATGATAAATAGTGAACAATACTGGTCAATTTTGGACCTACGTCAAATATGGTTTTACAGTGATGGTAAGCGACGGGGAAACCTGTGCCGTTGGAGCAAACTGCAATATGAAATAAACGGCAACAGTGTGATCAAACTGACGGTTTTTATGTTTTCTGTTTACTATCCACGGAGTAGAGAACATTCTATACCTCACCTTGAACTATCTTACGATCATCACATAGAGAAGTCTGGGGTTTTCAACTTTCAAGTGTCCATTACCTGTTCCAGTTTACAGATGCGACAGGTGGGATTCCAAATTTTCGAAGCTGCTGTCTCATATCCAATGCCAAGTTACTTCTATCACACATGCGGTTGATTCGCTATACATCTATGTTACTTCTACTGTCTTATGGACAATGGAATACCTGGACCCACTAGAGGATGTTTGGTTTCTTTCTCTGCAAACTCAACCTTCAATTGCGATGCTGGAAAATGAGCCCAGATTCTTCAGTTCAAGTAACTTGAATCGATATATACTTGAGCGGGATACAACTTGCCCCGGCCTAATCCGGTTTGACCTTCTGATAGATTACAATTAAAAGTTAAATGCTCCCTGAACGCCTGGATATTAGGCTTCCGTTAATAAAGCTTTCGTACAGTGCTAATATAAAGCTGCCATCAAGAATAGGGCACACAACACCAATCGAAAAGCAGATAGATTCCCGGCCAAATTTTCAAGGATAACTGCTTTCACTATTCCGTATACAACCTCCATGTCTTTTCAAACGCACATTGCACGTTTCCATGATCTTTCTGTTTACTTTTGATGCTTTTGAGATTCACTTTCCGGATCTCTTTGGTCTCCACATCTCAATAAACTTGCCAATGTTAAGTCAGCTTGATCATAATCGTTTGTCAATTGTCGAATTATGTGTACTGCCTTCTGAGTTTCTTTCTAGCATGACGCGGTGGTGACCACGTGAACGACGAAGAATGTAGTTGCTATCCCACTGACACTGTTACTCGGATTGGGTTCGGGAACGCAGATACTGAGTGATCTGATTAGCGCCTGTTGGAGTCACCACACTGTTGTCGTGTGATAGGTGAAACAGAGGTAACATTCTAGACGTACTGTTTCATCCGTGACTATCGAATATTGGGGGCAGGTTGGTACAACTCTACGTGAGTTGACAGTAACACAACGTGTCCGGTATTAGAGTTTCACATTCAGTTTAGAGGGAACCACCTGTGAATGTCACATAAATAATCCTATACTAAGATCCGCACACGATTTATAGCATCACACAGAACATCTTCAAATATGTCCCATCTCTCTCTCTCTCTTTAGGACAAGAGATGGAATACATTTCTAAGCAAAATCTGTATTTTTGATCTGATGCCCCATCACTTTTTTTGAGGGGGAGGGGGTTCGGATGGCATGCCGTCTGAGGAGATATAGGTATCCATGTACGAACAT
>LOND01003128.1:46794-57961 GCA_014220965.1 Paragonimus kellicotti | reverse complement strand
AAGAGACACTGTACTCAAGCATTGCTTTTGTTAGAGCTCATCGGTAGTGCATATCATGGTTACGACTGAAGTATGAACCCCGGCTAAGCCCTCATGAGGCAACTGTGTAGATCAAGACGCGTCCGACCCGATGGTGGGCGCAATCAAATCATCATACCTGAACGCTCAACCACAGTTACTTGTGAATAATTGTCGACAAGACACTATTACGATTAACAGTGTCATTCAAAACTGAACCTATTTTTATTAAAACTGGTTGGAATTCTAAGAATAATTTATGTGGTGAGTCAACGCTAACACACTTTTAAAAACTCATATATCAAATAACTTACTGATCAAATTTTCCAGGAGTGGCTCATCGGTTGACCAGTACCTATGACCAAGTGCACGTCGCACTTATCTCGCTTCGCATATCCAGCCTGACGTTCTCTCACCTGGTGATTCAAACGCTGCCCGATACAACACAACAGCCAGATCACTGTAACATTTCTAACACATGAAAGTGGACGTAGTAAACTGGAATTACCGTTTTTATTAGTCGATGGTGAATAAAATGTGCAATATGTTCAAAATGCCTCTCGTATAACCAGTCGATTTAAACGCGAGGCAGAAGCATTCAGTTAACGGTGTTGTATAATCAGCCTAGACTCCTGTCGTAATTATGGAATTGTTCGCAACTTTATACGACACGCTTAGCGTGTCGGACAGTTCCACAAGAAGAAATCTACTGGATCCATATTTGCCAATCATGGAGGCTACTCAGTTGGCCTTCTTCGTCCAACCCGAAGTCCAAAAAATAGGTGAATTCAAACGGTTTTTGCGTAGTGACCACGAACACCGTTCTATTGGAATCGCAGAACCTAACACTTGATCGATGGCAATTGTTCAACAGTAGGTCTCACCGTAAATTCCAGCACCTTTAGATAAAGTCTCCCGGAATCAGATACGTGGATTCCGAAAATAGTTACCTAATTTGTCACTGCGCTTGGAAACAATACGATTCATTAACACTTTTGTTCCACTTAGTAGTCCAAACTCTCCGCTCAATTCTGGTTTGAATGTGAGCTGATTTTTATCCGGCTCGGATTTTCAGCATCTGTGATGTATTGTCCATCTACAAAGTGGCTGACGTAAAATATCCTCTCATCACTCCACATTGGGCTTCTGTTTCAGATGCAGTATCAACATCAGAGCTGTGTTATCTGTCAACTGCAGGTGCTGAACTGGATGACATTTGCATGAATTAACTTCGTTTATTGTTACCATCCGTCATCCGGAACTTGAGAATGTTGTTTCAACTTCATATCCTTATAAACTTGAGTTCTTCCCACTGGATCCAACGTGGTTCCCTCATCAACAACAATCTTTGGTCTCCCTGACTGGTTTATGTCATGAACGTGCTTGAACCGTCTGATACACTAAAGGACCGCCATTGACGTGATAGGTTGATAAAGTGGACGTCACCCGCCTGCCAACGATTTGGATAACACTGTTCATGTCATTAGTTATAAACAACCCTCTAAACATGGTGAGAAGTTGCAGTCAACCACCGGTCCGATAACAAACGGACAATAATGATGAAAATGCAACGACACTGTCTGCCAAGTTCTCACCCCACTTAAGCCAGCTGGAATTATCGATTAGATAGACGAGGGACAGAAACACCTCGAGTGAGCGAATCTCAGTCGAATAGCTTGTTTCGTTGCAATGAGATTAGCACGTGAAGTGTACTGATGAGAACTGGGCAACCCCACCCTTCACTTCGTCGAGTAGACGCAAATTGCCTGCCCGAGTTGCACATGCGAAGCATGCCAACAATTAGCCCTATCAGCTAATCAAAGTTTCCTTCAAGCATAAGACGAGCGACGTTTTCCTTCGATGAATGATTGACTGATTGATTCAACACCATGTCTTACTGCATCAGTGATGGGGTCTTTCAATTTGGCTGTACAAAAACTTCGTTCACCTACCCGCTATTCAGTAAATAGTTGGGGAATTTAACAGTTTGATAATTATTTTGACCATCACCAATGCGCGAATAGTTTTACGCCAAAATACCAATCGCGTTACGCATTTCAGGTGTTTTCATTGCAGAGGACTCTCTTTGTTGACAGTTGCTGAACCCGTAGCACCAGAGCAACTCGGATACTAATGACTGATTATAGTCGCTTTGTTCCAACTGATGCACCCGAAGTCGTAGCATGTTGTGGCTTGCACATAACTGTCCTGGAAGCCTGGATTATCACAATCGTGTAACAGTGGATCCGTTCTTTCGGGTAACAGTTCGGTGTGCGGTCAAAAAAAGACACTTGAAACGTACCGTGTGCCCAAGAATCAATCGCGCATGTATTCTGCTAATAGGAGCTGAATGAGTGATTTCTTCAGAAGCCGATCACAGGCACTTAAACTCGATTGGAAAAGTGAGGTAGCCGTCTATCGAGGTGCTTAGCAGAAACAAGGAATCGTTGAGGTAACTAGCCTACATCGTCCGTAACACAAAATGACACCTTATCAAAATCACAATGTGCTGCATATCAGGGGGTTACCTACAAAAGTCTGTTTAACACAGCGGTTTGTTCTAACTACTGACCACACCCTTCAGCTTATTCAGTGGCGGTCTTTCTTTCCTCTTCTCCTCTTCTAAAGTAGGAATTTATAATATGATGGACAGAGACTACCATCTTGCTTGCCCATCTTATCTAAGTGAGGTTCGAGTTTCCTTCCAAACTTGATGTAAATTGGTAAGGTTTGGCGGGTGCCATAGAGTGCCAAAGATTTTGACTGTTCGAACGATCAAGGGGACATTGTTGGCTATCATTACAACTGTGACTGTCTGAGGTGAAGATTAAGTGACTAGTGAATAAGAATTGTGAACACTGACCATGCTATCTCCTCTATTATCACACAACTAATCTGCAACTGACACGAACAGTGATCCACTCAAAATGGGCTTCAATCAAGAGAAAACGTCATTCTACGATGTGGTTTA
This sequence comes from Paragonimus kellicotti, assembly GCA_014220965.1. NCBI lineage: Eukaryota > Metazoa > Platyhelminthes > Trematoda > Plagiorchiida > Troglotrematidae > Paragonimus > Paragonimus kellicotti. The sequence goes on along the minus strand of LOND01003128.1, from coordinate 54,972 downwards.
AAGGGGAAGCTTAAAGTTTCTGATCGTCTCCACAAAAAAAACAGAAATCTAGTTATAATGACTCTAAGAATCGTCGTACTATAGTCTACAGATAATTTTTTGTCCACGGACTGTGCTCAGTAACACCTTACTCCTGAACACTGACTCTTTGACGGGGGACTTTCTTGTGTCCACCTTAGAGTTCACATGGATAGAACTCAGTAAACTGTTAAGATCCTCATTCTGACCTTGTCAGCAGTGTTTGGTTTTCTACTGCACACTATCCTTCCTAAGTATTCTCATAAATTAAAGCCAACATGAGTCAACTTAGGAGATTCTCACGGCCACGAATAAGTGGTGCTTGTAGGATTATTTTGTTCAGCACCTTAGGTTGCCGTGACTTGCAATCTTGGAAACAAGTGACGCGGTACACAGTTACCCTGGCCGTAATCCGCAAATGACATCAGATTCACACTGTGTAACGTTTGGCCTAAAGATGACATACTGAAAACAAAACCTATTCACCGCGTTTTGACTTCTGATATCTTCTTAATTTGTTTAATCAGTGCTTTTGGTTAGTTGCTCACGGATTGGCTTACAAACCGTACCCACATCTTTTCAACTGTCATGAGTATTTGTAGTACTAAGAGCATATACACAAATGTATTGAAAATCAGACTGTAATATGATTCGCCAACTGGATGTAACCAACGAGTTCATTCTCTACAAACAGCTTCATCATTGCTTGATATTGTTAGGTGGAGAAGACAAGGTATAGATGGTCTTGTAACTATGTGGAACACATCAGCATTGGGTCATCAATCCACAAAGGGCCTAGCCTTGGGAAGATGGGCTGAAACTAAGCTTGTCTTCTTGGCAAACGATCAAGTACAGACAGTTCAGACGTTGAAATCTTCAACTGAGACAACATAGTGCCAGTGTTAAGACTACATGGTATCGATCCTAACACCGACACAAATGGAATGGAGAAAATCCGTCGGTTCAAACCGTGCCTGTTATAGATATTTTTTCACTGTTATTTTTACCTCAGCTTGTCGACTAAAGATTGATCGTTGCGGTCAAATGCTATAAGATCGGCTGCATATGGACAACGGTTGAGTGTAACTTTGAATGTGAATATCTTGAAGCAACTAAGTTTTATAACGGTTTTAGATATACGTTGCCTGTTCACGATCACTGTGTGACATTATTTTTGTTATATTTTCCGCCTCTTGATCAGGAGTAAGAAGCTCGAACCTTTCTATTTACGGACATGCCAATGTCAGAGGTTAAGACGAATGGCATGCACGACTTTCAATCTATCACTCAAACTATAAAAATCGGGCCTTCAAAATGGTCAATCTAGCATAGTGATAAAGTGATTGCAAGTTAAGCCAGCTAGTTATAATTATTTTTTTTGTTAAAATTACGCTATACAATATTGAATATGGATAGCTACATAAACTGCAAAAGTACCACAACAAATATGTTAAAGGTAGCACATTTTTGAAAAATCAGAGAAATCACGTGAATTAACAAAAGCGCACCCTATACAGGTTATGACATGTTGCAGTCTTTCGTGATATTTGACCAGTAGAGTAGATTACATCAACATGCTTACAAAACGTGAACTGAACTGGCTTGTACATGCTCCGTTGATGCGGTCAAATTCACACGTTCTGCGTGTTTCATTTTTTCACGGATGATTAAGAGTAGTAATCATAACCCTGCGTTCAGAAAGAGAGTGCGGCAATTTATTGTTTAGTGTTCTTAAGGCATGGATACTATCATGGACACATCATTGTAAACGGAACTGAGTAAAACGTGGACAACACAAAACCCAATTCGAAGTCAGTAACCCAAAAACTCCCACGAGCCGTAGGTGAAACAACTGAATGGTGCTGTGAGACCCATGAAACACGATCTATGACTGGCAACATGTTCAAGGAAGTCAAAATACAGCATAGAAGTTTGGCTGGTAATACATAGAAAGCATGATAATGTATTTTAATACACACTTTCGTAGGTGCATCTGATTAATCTGTGGCTGACTTCATCCTCATCTGAACGTGGATTCGAGCCAACAACAATCGATAGACTGGTTGAAGTTCCAGGGTAATATATGCAACAGTAATTAAGAATGGGAGAGATAGCTGGTAACGCAAGAAATATGTCAGTTCAGAAGTTTTTCAGCTGATTGTATCAAACCTGGTCATGCTTACATTATCCGCCACAAAACACAAAAATGATTTACCATGTTTTTGGTTTTTCTGGGGACGTACATGTATACAACAGCACACCAACAATCATTTTGGTTCAATAACCGAGTTAGTCACAGAGACTATGTGAAGTTTGATGAGGGTTTGACCCAGTGTGTTGCAACAGCAGTTGTGCTGAATGTGATTCAAGTGATTGGCTTTACTGAACGCAAAGAAGTAACCGCATGCATATTTAATGCAACCATCTGCAGATGGAAAAATACAGTATGCGGGAGTGTTCCCAACTGCCTGCTGAAACATCCGTGTGATTCATGGACAAACTCCGGATTGTAAGAACGTACTCTTAATTTAAACCTTCGAAAACAAGGTTTCAAGTAGAGTATTGAGAAAAAGATTTGCACACGATAGAACGAGAAGTTACTGACGTTAGATTGGTCACCAATTTAGTGATAACATAAATCTGTGCACTTTTCCGACATTCTGAAATTTTCGATTCCAACACAATCTAGTCAAAAGTTGTAATTCCAGACGTACTCTAGCTCACTGTGTCATATTGCACTGTCATCGGGAGCCACATGCTCCATTGCAATGTTCACTTGATTTCTTTTCCAGGTTAATGGCAACGTGGCACGGAGTTGATTGAGGCACAAGTTGGGAAGGGAAGATTTGTTCAATCCAATATCACTGGGAAACACCTAACTGTGTTTCTTCCTTTGCTCAAGTATCGGATCCTAACACCGACACAAATGGAATGGAGAAAATCCGTCGGTTCAAACCGTGCCTGTTATAGATATTTTTTCACTGTTATTTTTACCTCAGCTTGTCGACTAAAGATTGATCGTTGCGGTCAAATGCTATAAGATCGGCTGCATATGGACAACGGTTGAGTGTAACTTTGAATGTGAATATCTTGAAGCAACTAAGTTTTATAACGGTTTTAGATATACGTTGCCTGTTCACGATCACTGTGTGACATTATTTTTGTTATATTTTCCGCCTCTTGATCAGGAGTAAGAAGCTCGAACCTTTCTATTTACGGACATGCCAATGTCAGAGGTTAAGACGAATGGCATGCACGACTTTCAATCTATCACTCAAACTATAAAATCGGGCCTTCAAAATGGTCAATCTAGCATAGTGATAAAGTGATTGCAAGTTAAGCCAGCTAGTTATAATGTATTTTTTTTCTGTTAACATTACGCTATACAATATTGAATATGGATAGCTACATAAACTGCAAAAGTACCACAACAAATATGTTAAAGGCTAGCACATTTTTGAAAAATCAGAGAAATCACGTGAATTAACAAAAGCGCACCCTATACAGGTTATGACATGTTGCAGTCTTTCGTGATATTTGACCAGTAGAGTAGATTACATCAACATGCTTAACAAAACGTGAACTGAACTGGCTTGTACATGCTCCGTTGATGCGGTCAAATTCACACGTTCTGCGTGTTTCATTTTTCACGGATGATTAAGAGTAGTAATCATAACCCTGCGTTCAGAAAGAGAGTGCGGCAATTTATTGTTTAGTGTTCTTAAGGCATGGATACTATCATGGACACATCATTGTAAACGGAACTGAGTAAAACGTGGACAACACAAACCCAATTCGAAGTCAGTAACCCAAAAACTCCACGAGCCGTAGGTGAAACAAATTTGGAAATTGGTGGGTTGTTTTTTGTTTTGGAGGGGGGGGGAAACCCCCCCCAATCGAAAACAACCACCGCTCATTACAACTGTGACTGTCTGAGGTGAAGATTAAGTGACTAGTGAATAAGAATTGTGAACACTGATCCTATCCGCTAATTTGGGCTCTGCAATAACATCTGCAACTGGACGAACAGTGATCCACTCAAAATGGGCTTCAATCAAGAGAAAACGTCATTCTACGATGTGGTTTAAAGGGGAAGCTTAAAGTTTCTGATCGTCTCCACAAAAAAAAACAGAAATCTAGTTATAATGACTCTAAGAATCGTCGTACTATAGTCTACAGATAATTTTTTGTCCACGGACTGTGCTCAGTAACACCTTACTCCTGAACACTGACTCTTTGACGGGGGACTTTCTTGTGTCCACCTTAGAGTTCACATGGATAGAACTCAGTAAACTGTTAAGATCCTCATTCTGACCTTGTCAGCAGTGTTTGGTTTTCTACTGCACACTATCCTTCCTAAGTATTCTCATAAATTAAAGCCAACATGAGTCAACTTAGGAGATTCTCACGGCCACGAATAAGTGGTGCTTGTAGGATTATTTTGTTCAAGCACTTAGGTTGCCGTGACTTGCAATCTTGGAAACAAGTGACGCGGTACACAGTTACCCTGGCCGTAATCCGCAAATGACATCAGATTCACACTGTGTAACGTTTGGCCTAAAGATGACATACTGAAAACAAAACTATTCACCGCGTTTTGACTTCTGATATCTTCTTAATTTGTTTAATCAGTGCTTTTGGTTAGTTGCTCACGGATTGGCTTACAAACCGTACCCACATCTTTTCAACTGTCATGAGTATTTGTAGTACTAAGGAGCATATACACAAATGTATTGAAAATCAGACTGTAATATGATTCGCCAACTGGATGTAACCAACGAGTTCATTCTCTACAAACAGCTTCATCATTGCTTGATATTGTTAGGTGGAGAAGACAAGGTATAGAGGTCTTGTAACTATGTGGAACACATCAGCATTGGGTCATCAATCCACAAAGGGCCTAGCCTTGGGAAGATGGGCTGAAACTAAGCTTGTCTTCTTGGCAAACGATCAAGTACAGACAGTTCAGACGTTGAAATCTTCAACTGAGACAACATAGTGCCAGTGTTAAGACTATATGTAACTTTGAATGTGAATATCTTGAAGCAACTAAGTTTTATAACGGTTTTAGATATACGTTGCCTGTTCACGATCACTGTGTGACATTATTTTTGTTATATGTTCCGCCTCTTGATCAGAGTAAGAAGCTCGAAACCTTTCTATTTACGGACATGCCAATGTCAGAGGTTAAGACGAATGGCATGCACGACTTTCAATCTATCACTCAAACTATAAAATCGGGCCTTCAAAATGGTCAATCTAGCATAGTGATAAAGTGATTGCAAGTTAAGCCAGCTAGTTAGAATGTATTTTTTTTCTGTTAACATTACGCTATACAATATTGAATATGGATAGCTACATAAACTGCAAAAGTACCACAACAAATATGTTAAAGGTAGCACATTTTTGAAAAATCAGAGAAATCACGTGAATTAACAAAAGCGCACCCTATACAGGTTATGACATGTTGCAGTCTTTCGTGATATTTGACCAGTAGAGTAGATTACATCAACATGCTTAACAAAACGTGAACTGAACTGGCTTGTACATGCTCCGTTGATGCGGTCAATTCACAGTTCTGCGTGTTTTCATTTTTTCACGGATGATTAAGAGTAGTAATCATAACCCTGCGTTCAGAAAGAGAGTGCGGCAATTTATTGTTTAGTGTTCTTAAGGCATGGATACTATCATGGACACATCATTGTAAACGGAACTGAGTAAAACGTGGACAACACAAAACCCAATTCGAAGTCAGTAACCCAAAAACTCCACGAGCCGTAGGTGAAACAACTGAATGGTGCTGTGAGACCCATGAAACACGATCTATGATTGGCAACATGTTCAAGGAGTCAAAATACAGCATAGAAGTTTGGCTGGTAATACATAGAAAGCATGATAATGTATTTTAATACACACTTTCGTAGGTGCATCTGATTAATCTGTGGCTGACTTCATCCTCATCTGAACGTGGATTCGAGCCAACAACAATCGATAGACTGGTTGAAGTTCCAGGGTAATATATGCAACAGTAATTAAGAATGGGAGAGATAGCTGGTAACGCAAGAAATATGTCAGTTCAGAAGTTTTTCAGCTGATTGTATCAAACCTGGTCATGCTTACATTATCCGCCACTAAACACAAAAATGATTTACCATGTTTTTGGTTTTTCTGGGGACGTACATGTATACAACAGCACACCAACAATCATTTTGGTTCAATAACCGAGTTAGTCACAGAGACTATGTGAAGTTTGATGAGGGTTTGACCCAGTGTGTTGCAACAGCAGTTGTGCTGAATGTGATTCAAGTGATTGGCTTTACTGAACGCAAAGAAGTAACCGCATGCATATTTAATGCAACCATCTGCAGATGGAAAAATACAGTATGCGGGAGTGTTCCCAACTGCCTGCTGAAACATCCGTGTGATTCATGGACAAACTCCGGATTGTAAGAACGTACTCTTAATTTAAACCTTCGAAAACAAGGTTTCAAGTAGAGTATTGAGAAAAAGATTTGCACACGATAGAACGAGAAGTTACTGACGTTAGATTGGTCACCAATTTAGTGATAACATAAATCTGTGCACTTTTCCGACATTCTGAAATTTTCGATTCCAACACAATCTAGTCAAAAGTTGTAATTCCAGACGTACTCTAGCTCACTGTGTCATATTGCACTGTCATCGGGAGCCACATGCTCCATTGCAATGTTCACTTGATTTCTTTTCCAGGTTAATGGCAACGTGGCACGGAAGTTGATTGAGGCACAAGTTGGGAAGGGAAGATTTGTTCAATCCAATATCACTGGGAAACACCTAACTGTGTTTCTTCCTTTGCTCATAAAGATAGTTCGCACAAGTGTCCGATGTTACTCCCTGTACTGGCCTTATCCAGTAGTAGTCAATAGTGGAAAGCTACTTTGCATGCAAAACTGATTTGCAGTTAAAACCTGTCAATACTAAGATGCACTGTTTAACTGTGCTAACGGTTCACATGCAAAAAGTGTTAGTCGACTGGTTCGCACTTGAGAAACAACCAGCATTACATAGTTCCTGATCAGCTTTCCAGCTCACTGCCAGATATTGCCAACTGTGCATATCTGTCAGAACAGTGCTTCGGTGTGTTCTCGTAGTTGATGCCGGCAGCTCTTGAAGCATGTTTCCCGTCTTATTCACCTGGCTTCACTTGTTCATTGTTTCTGTTAACTCTCTAAAACAATTGCTCTCCAATTCACAACACAGACAGAACAATAGAGTCAAATAATTTGCTCCCTCCTCCCCTGTAAACTATCTCTTCACACTAGAACTTGGCATGTAAGTGATACTGGTGTTGCTATCTCTTTTACTTGTACAGAAAAGTTTTGATCTTTTTTGATCTATTCATTTGACTGTTCCTGTGGTTCAGCATACATAGGTCGCACTACTAGGCGTTTATCCGAAAGAATCCGTGAACACTGCCCCGCCTGGCTTCACTCTGGGACAACAAAACGCATTAGTTCATCCATTCTGGCCCATTTGATCGACTGTAATCAACACACAGACACGAAGACAGCATTTCGTACCGTCTATCGCGTTCCGGCCACCTTGTCGCGAAAGGTCAAATGCCACATCCTGTCGATAGCCGAGGCGGTCGCAATCCGACTACGTCACCCGGATCTGTGTGTGCATAAACAATTCGTTCAAACTCTGGGCTTCCTTGGCCGAACACGGCCGCCCAACCCGTGAAACAATTTGTCCCCGTCCCACTGTCCCAGCCTGATTAACACTGACTAACTAGGATCAACTTCGTTTGTGTTCCTAACCACAGCGAAGTAGTGTTAATCTTTTATCCAATTACATTGTCCCTTCATTTATCCTTGATCAATAACATTCTAACACGCCACTTAATTTTATATAATTGTACCAGCCAAAGAGGAGAATTTATCGAAAACAGTCTGTTCGCTGAAACTGTGTTTTTCATATTTTATCGGCAAAACAAACTTTTCGTTCACTACCAGCATGACAATTTGACACAGTTTTAAAAATTCCAAAACGAGGGAGCCCGCGTAGTGCTTGAAGACCGGTCACGAGCACACACGGTTGCTGTGATATGGGTGTACCAACGCTTCACTGCTCGGCCTCAAGCCCAACTGTAAATTGGGGTGGCGAGTTACCGTCATGTCT
>LOND01003127.1:43453-59161 GCA_014220965.1 Paragonimus kellicotti | reverse complement strand
CCGACGTGACCAGAATTTCTGTGTTGGATGGAGTAGCATGGCGCTGATCTTCTTCGTGGACTTCACAGCACAAAACTGGCGGAAGCGAGCGCTGAAGTTCGTTCCCTGGACGGGTGTACCGAAACGGGCGAATACCCTAGGCATTTCTGGGCAACCTCGAGGGGAACTCACGTCAATGGTACTGCGAAGTCACTACAGCGACACACATCTAACGAATGTGATACCACTCGAAGTAGACTTGAAGAGTTGGAGTTGAACCTGGCCAAATGTGAGCATTGTCTGGAGCAGCTGACGCCCGAAGAACGTGGTAATTTAGAAACTTACGTCTGTCTGATTGTGAAGGAGCAGCTGGAAAACAGACGGGCCTTACCGCATAAGCAACTTATTCCACTGAAGCAAGTCACTTAATTTCCAACCAACCCACAGCGACAAGTTCATAGATTTTCTTCGGTGCATATGGGCAAAAAGTTGAAGTGTTATCACTCAGTCATAGGTTTTGTTGACCAAAAGCAAAAAACCAGGCAGTTGGACTCGTAAGAATAGCTGAAAAATGTGTTTACCCAGCTGTCTGACTCCAAGCCGTCATCCGCGCTAGATGTTGAAAGCCTGAAGTCTACATTTGTTAACTCACGTAATCAATACCAGCAAAGTAATCCAACGTTGGAACAACTGTCAACGCAAGAACCTATCTTGGCAGCCAAAGGTCTGAAGAGAAACGAAGCGTTGTCCTCGCCAAGCCGGATGATCAGCGCCATGCTACTCCATCCAACTCAGAAATTCTGGTCACGTCGGGCATACACTGACGAGCAGCCCAGGCAGGTTGCCAACGAAACCCACAACGGTGAAACCGCGAACCTCGATACATATCCCGATAAGTTCTCTATAGGAGACCCTAGCTCCGATGGAAAAGCCTATTACGGGCCTATCTTCGGAAGTTCCGACCGGAATCCCAGGACAACCTGATTCTGAAGTCGCACAACGAGGACCACCTTCGACTTTATCAGCAAGGACAAAATCCTGTACACATCCGTATCAGATGGAACATTACTGGAACTGCGGCGTTTACTGTACACCCCCTTGCACCCGACAGTCTACCGACAACAGTTCCATGCCCGTAGACAGCTCGAGGGGAGAACCGTCCGGTCGTTTGTCCGTGAATTGCGGCGCCTGGCCAAACGAAGTTACGATAAAAGTCCCCAGAGTTACTTTAAAAGCGAATTCTTGAGCAGTTAATGGAGGGAGTCTTGCGATAGAATATAAAAATCGAGTTCCCGCTTCACTCCTCCAGTGACCTTGACCTGCGGTGCATTGTAACGCTGCGTGCTGCCGTGTTGTTGGCGGCATTTTTGTTTTCGATTGTGTAAGTCGTGTGCATGTCTTACTGGGCCTTTGGCTCACGCTTGTTTCTGTTGTCTCCTTTCACAGGACTATCGTTGGAACCCTTACTTCAGAAGAACGTTGTCCCCCGGTGTCTCCACGTTGCTCAAAGTTGGTTTACGAGTGTAGCGGGTACACGAAGCCAGAACGTCTGGCTTGCCTGTTACACATTTGGGTGAGAACCCTGGAAGGTCGAAGCAGCTGTCAGCTGACCAGCACAATACTGCGCCGCAGGACAGACGACCGGTGAGAGGCAGCCCCTCAATGTATAAAGGAAGCTCAGACTGGTATTTGGGACCTAGCCACTTGCATTATGTAGGCCACGAACGGTGACCCTATTTGATCAAGTCGCAGAGGCCGTGCACCCACGCTTTTAGGGCAAATTGCCAAACCTCCGAAACTATCAACCGTGCTTCTCGAAACCATACCAAAGCATGTGAGTCCTCTGATCGAGTTTACGTTCCTTCCCTTACCAACTGCTCCCAACCACTAGCACAGCCTACGATACAGACAGTAGAACTCGTCGATTTGGTAGACGCCGGAGCACCACCTAAGCGGAATCGGCACACACGGTACGCAGACTCTCGGGCTACAGGCAGAAACCGTGCTATCCATGCATTATTGCAGTCAGTGGTGACCAAATTCCGACTGAAAACAGAATTACTTTACCTATTATAATAGCCGAATGTCATATAGCGCACAGTAATGTGGTCAGCCTTAACCCTCCATTCTGTATCATAGTGTGAGTGGATTTACTCGGTCGCCTCAGACGCGCACTCGATTTGCACGTCATTCAGCTAAGGAGGCCATCTAGCACCAATCACATGATACCTATATCAAAAGTTCCGCCAGAAACCGACTTCCTCTTCCATGTCGCTGCGGACCCCTTTGATGTTAGTCGTCAAACTGACGAGGTGATTCAGTCGAGTAGAGCTTGTGACAACTCGTGAAGTTCCAAATGCTTGAATTTAGTAACTAAAAGTTGGCCATGCGTTTGCTTGGAGAGCAGCAGGGCTAGGTCTCAAAAGCATTATGAAGCGTGGGATTAATACCGGGGATGCCCCGTCAATCAAGGTGCCCCTACAGAGGACACCTGCGCACCTCCAGGATGAGGTGCGTAAGTTGGCTGACGACATGCTAAGAACAATGTGATGCGACCATTGCATTCTCTAATAGTTCTGGTAAAGAAGAAAGGCGGCGACCTGCGTTTATGCGTTGATTACAGGAAGCTCAACCAAGTGACAAAGAAAGACGCATTCCCATTGCCAAGAATCGACAATTTCTTTGATGCTGTTGGCGCAGCTGCGTATTCCAGCACGTTAGATTTACCGTCAGGTCATTGGAAGGTGGAGGCTGGAAAAGACTGCCCAGCTAAGAGGGCCTTCAGCGTACCGTCGGGACTGTGAGTTCCAAGTTACGCCCTTTGCACTGTCAGACGCACCCTTGACGTTTCAGCTAGTAATGCAAGAAGCACTAAGTGGCTTGATCCTCGGAACATCCTTAATGTACCTGGATGATGTCATAGTCCACGGAAGGTCCGAACGAGAGCATATGCGCAATTTGGAGTCCGTGCTGGACCGCCTGGCAGAAGTCGGCTTAAAACTAAAGCCCTCGAAATGCCACTTCCTGCTCAAAGAATTGACACCCCCGAGAGGTGTTACTTCTGAGTCGGCTGTCCGCATTGAACCATGAAGGACGGAACAGATTCGATCATGCCCTATGCCAAAGGACGCGAACGAGCTGAGGAGCTCCCTGGGACTCGCATCCTATTATCTTCGCTTCATCGCCGATTCCGCACGCACTTCAACTTCCATGACCAGACTATTGCAAAAATAATTAGGCATACCCGTCAACGGAAAATTGCAACCATGTCTTTAAATCACTGTGGGTAGCTCTGTGTGCACGGAACCAGTGTTAGCTTTTTCGGACTTATCACTGAGAAGCAGGTAGCTCGTTCTGGACACCGATGCAAATGACGGGGAAATCAGGGCAGTTTTCTCACGAAGAGGACAGAACGGTGGGAGACGGGTGATAGCCTCATGGTAGCCGATGTTCAAGTAAATGCGAGAACTACTGCATGACCAGAGAAGAAATGCTTGCGCTAATGTTGATTGTGCGGCGCTTCTTGAGTTTTCTGCTGAACAAAAGATTTATCGCGCACATGGATCATCAGTCCTTCAGTTCGTTGCGAAACTTCAGAGACCCAAGGTGGCAGTTGCCCGATGGCAGGAGATGCTGCGGGAATACGACTTCATATGTGAACACGGAGCCGGCGAACAACACACCAAAGCCGACTCGCCATTGAGGCATCCCGTGCGCAATCCTGGTAGCCGTCCGTTCTGTACTATGCAACCTACAGAGTGCAGAATACGGCCGCTGACAGTAGGTTGAAGCAGCCGATTCCGAGACTGCACCAGTCTACGGAGGGTATCGGAATAAGTATTATAGACCAGTCAGCAAAGAAGTGGAAGGAAAAATGACCAGTCTTACTGCCTTTGGGCGCTATGGGAACGGCTCAAGATGGCGGAAGAAGTATCGTTCATCAGATTTGGGCCTGTTTGCACGAGAAGGATGGTGGTTCTCCAATCTCTGGTGCGTGAAGTCCCAACAAACTCGCATCGTGAGCTCGGCCATGCGGGAAATAAACCAGAATGGAAGCGGCCGCATGACAACGATTTTGATGGCCGCGTCGGTGGACAGATGATAGGTTGTCATGCGAAAACTGCGGCACCCTCAAGAACCCTCAAATAAAACGCCGAATGCCGCTGCGAGTTATGGCAGCAGGATATCCTAACGAGTCGGTTGACGCTGAAGTTGTAGGGCCATTTCCTGAGACACCCCGAAACAATCGGTACATGTCGGTCCCGATAGGTTCCTTCACTAAGTGGTGCATAGCCGGTGAATACGTTGAAGATAGCAACAAACATTGTGGAACACCGAGTGTGCCTTCGATGGGCCTCTGGCCAACTCCATTCAGATCGGCTGTCTTGCTTCGAAGGCTGCTGAGTTCGCAAAATGTGTGAGCAATTAGGAACAAAGTAAGCACTAACCACGGCCTGCCGCCCGCAGGACAACGGGCAGATGGAAAGGATAAACAGATCCCTGGAGCGTTTTCTCGGGGATTTACGGAGAAGAACGTCGCCGGATGCTACTCAGCTATACCAACGTTTCTGCTAGCTTACCGTGGTGCTATTCATATGTCCACCAATCAAACCTCACATTTTTGAGGACCGACCGATGCTCGATTGCAAGTTACGCAGCAACTGTAACTGTCAGCAAGCGACCTTCTTGATACTTTTCGGTAGGTTCACCAAATACATCTACCGAATACATCTGCATTCATCTCGCAGACATCAGAGGGACAACAATGATATGGGAGTAGTTGGAGCTTGCCTGAAGACTAGCTGAATAGTGCCGCTGCACAACATGATTTCGAGCCCGGGATTCCCGGCGAAGGTGCATCAGCAATGGAAAGGGCCGTAGTTGTCGAGCGAATACCGTCGGAGATGACCTGCCAAACTGATGTACTGAAAAGAGCTGACAGACAGCCGACCGTTATTGTCTTCGGTCGACTAAAGCCATACACGCGAACTGTAGTCCGTGCATTACCACCAGATGTCCCGGAGGTCGATATGGAGGTCGACTTTCCAAAGGAGTTAGCAATAGGCGAGGCACCGGGTCTGGTGCCCAGCGCAGAGGGGAGTTGTGTAACGGATGATCGAAACTAGTAAGCGCGCACGGATTGAATTTGAAGTGGTAATTCTTACACGGTTGCTTTGCTCACTTTCAGACCGCTACGTCAACGCTGTGCACGAAGATCCTGGGTCTACGGACAGTCAAACGGACAAAGAAGAAAACTGTTTTCAAACGTAACTTTGTAATGCCCATGAGCCCCGCTATTTTTTAGTCATTCCAGCATCGCTGCTGTTGCGTAGCATATCTTTGAACACAAGCTCTGTCTGCTCTTCTGGTTGCATGTTATAATAGACCAAACTGTCCATGCAAATCAATACAAAACCAGATAACACGGGCCGGCACTGTTATGTTTGCTCAGATGTTTGACGGATCTCTTGCCAAATGTTTCAGTTCCGACTTAACACGAAGATCGTCACAGTTGTGCAGCGACCTGGAGATGACCCCGGTCTGCCAGCTGCAAGGTGTGCAAAATTCTTCAGGAAGTTGTAGTTCGTATTTTGCATAGGATTGTAGGGGTCCTTGCCTGCCTTGTGCTTACTGCATGTGATCTTATTTGGTTGTTTGCATGGTTGTCGGATTACACGCACTGATGCCGCTACACATATTTCCGGCTTGTCCGTGCGCTTGACGGTCGGGTCCTGAACCACCAACAACATTTCCGCATCTCGGTGTAAATCAGAGTTGATCGAGACTCTAGGGTTCGCTTGCGTTATTGTTTTCCGTAAATTAAACCTTGTAAACTCTCACCGTCGCATTCCGGTTGCCGAAAAGTACATTCCAAAGACAGTCATTGCGACATTTTTCGGACTTTTCGGACTTACCGTGATAATCTTCGGGCCCGGTTTTGTAGCTGAAACGTTCCAGCGGTTCATGAATGAAATGCTGCTTGGGCTCTTTCACATACATCTAGATCGCCAGCCACCCGAAGGAAGAACACTTGTCCCATTTATATGCAGTTTATGACCGTGTTGCGCGTTATGGTATTGAAATCAACGCCGACAGTTGTAACTTTGGGGTGATTTTGTTGGATTTTCTGGGGGTACTGTATAGACTACGCCAGAACTGGGCCTTTGCCGGATTAACCTGATTCTATCTCGCCTCTACCCATCCTCATCACACCGACTCAGCCTCGACGATTCTTTGGCACACCCGACGATTGTCTGCTCTCCATCCTTCATTGCGCGGGCATTTTAAAGCTTCTGGCCGACCTGGTGGACCCAAGAAACAAGTCCGTTACGCTTCCGCCCGAAGCTAAAGTAGATTTCTGAATGGCAATGAAGGCCCCAAATCAGGCTATCAGACTAAGTCCCATTAGTGCGATCCAAATGACCGTCTCCTTCTCACTATCCTACCGAAGGCGCGGTCTTAGAACAGTGATCAGCAACACTTCTCCTTTTTCTTTCAAAGGCTGGAACCAACACAGACAAATTGCAGTACCTCTGGGCGTGAATAAGTGGCTAGTTATTAGGCAATCCTCTACTTTCTGCATTTTTCGGAAGACGGGCACTTCGTTGTGAATGTCGTTCAGAAGCCATTAACATTTGCATTTGACGCGAAACCTGATTGGTACTCCCTGCGTGGAATCAGATATCTTAACCATATCTGACAATGCAGCTCGGACGTCCGACACGAACTTGGCGACGCTAATATCGTTGTTGATGCACTGTCGCGCCCTGACGTCAACTTAGTCCAACCTCCATCCTCCTCTGGCTTGGCAAAAATAACCACTGCAGCGAAAAAATTAAGGACGTTCGCATCAGTAAATTCTCAAAGTTGCCTACTGTCCGTCCGCTGACACAAGCTGGTGATATCCTGCGTGAAGCTTCAATGGGTACACCTGGACCTTTCGTCCTGCTTTCTTACAGACGTGCTGCTTTACTAATTTTCATTGTTTATCTGACCCCAGAAAACGTTGCACACTGAAGAAGATTGCTCAACGTTGAATTTGGCCCTGTATGAAAAAAGTTGTTCTCCTGTGGTTGCAACAGTTTATCGAATGCCAGAGAAGCAAAATGCATAGCATGCGGTTACCACACCTGGCGCATTCTCCCAACCCGACGCCCGCTTTTCGCATGTGCACGTTGACATGATCGGTCCACTGCACCTTTCAAAGACTGTACGTATGTACTGACCGAAGACGATCGTTTTGCCCGTTAGCCTTCAACTGTGTTTATTATAAATTTTTCAGCGGGGATAGTTTCTAAAACCTTCTTGGAGCATTGGAACGGTAACTTCGGCGTAGCATCTACAATCATCACGGATCGTGGGACCCAGGTCTAATCTTCCATCTTCCGTACCTTTATATAGTTAGTGGGTTGTTCACCTACTAAAACGACAGCATACCATCTTTACGCTAATGGTCTAGTCGAGCGTTTTCGAAGAAAACTAAAGGCCCCGACAACGAACCAGTCCGACGCAACGAAATGGAACGAGTGTCCGCCACTTATACTTCTTTAGACCCTATCTATCATTAGATGGGATGTTGGCTGTGCTATTCTTGAATTGGTTTATGGTAGCACTTCGCACCTCTCAGGGGGATTGGATCCACCCCTGAAACATCAAGACCTAGTCACGGGATATATTTCACGTTTACGACGAAACAGGTCCAACATTCGCCTCACACCAAAATGCCAACGTTGGCGCCGAGGCCACAGCTTTGCCCACGTGCAAATTAGTGATCGTGCGCCAAGATTCCATCAGGATACCACAACAACCAGGATACCTCGGGCCCTTCAAAGTAGTTGGGTGCGACGAAACATTTTTCACTATTGAAGAGCTGGGAGGAAGCTAATTCATATCCATTGGCCGATGAAAACTAGCCTACACAGAGCAAGATGTTGCTTCGCCTGACTGAATATTGGCTAAAACCACTCCTTCTTCAACTTCGATAGTATTGCATCCATCTGCGGCTCAGCCCCCTTTTTCTCTTGAAAACGCACCACACGTACACGGCGGTCTGTACACTAGCCGAAACACTTGGCAGATTGCGATATATGATACGGCCATCGAGTGTTTGATTTGTTTTCTGTCTATCGCTGCCATTTCATCGTTATTTTCCACCCACAAATTCTCTTATAGGAGTATTGTATTGTCCGCAGTCCATGGTTATATTCTGTAAATTATCTCTGTATGTTGCGGGCGCGCCGTTTTGGTCACTCCATCCGTACACTTGTTCGAAAGCATCGTAACCACTTTTTGAATTTAACCGACGACGGTAATAAAAACCAGAGCTTCCGCGCGCCATCCCTATCTTCTCATTTTAGTTGGATTTCCTGCTGGGGAACAGTTGCACGGTGAAACCTTTCAGCACCGCTTATCGACGGACCTAACAACACTTAACGTTCGCCATCCCACGCCGCTTGTAAAATTATTTATCCGACGTCGTCCGAACCTGCTCTCTGGAGCTGTTTTTCTTTGTAATGTCCATTACTTCTCATCCAATACGGCCCTCGTACTCGCGTTGGCGCCCGTCTCCATTTTTATCATAACGTTACCCAGCTTTTATATATAAGAACAACACCAATCCGGGACCTTGCTGTCCGTGTTATTGGCACCAGCTCTCCTCGGTGTATATTACACTTGTGTCCATTTTGCTACCTTGTGGTTTTGCTCACCACGAGGGGTATAATTTTTATTTACGTAATTACTGCAATTTATTGATTAATATTACTTTTTATTCCAGATTTAATTCCTGTCACTGTCTTGTTAAGCAGGCAAGAAAGTTTTTAGTTCTTCTCCAGACTTACCTCATGCAATGGTTTCTGTCCCAAAAGCGCTGTCAGGCAAAAAATCCTGTAGCTAGTTTTCACAGATGGAGGCCAATTTTGTGTGCCGAAAGGTAACCACGGATCTAATGAATTTCCACCACGTGATCCTCGCTCTTCCACCTCATTTTATTAACGGAGTGGAAGACATTTTTGGGGAACCTGACTAGTTAAGCCATATGGGCAATCCAGAAAAGCCACTAATTTAAGCGCACCGGCTTTTTCTCAACCGTCGGACTCATGACACATCCTATTGCTCAGCACTTCTGAGCTGGGCGGCCGGGCGCCTCCACGGCTTCTATGCCACATACGACGACCTGCGGGTTAATCACAGATTGAGCAGCCTTTGATGGAAATACGGATCCAGCGACTGTTTAGGTCATATGCAAGTATAATCCATAGGTGGCCAACCCATAATGAGGCAATCGTCAACTTGGCCTCCACCTACCCGAGTGAAATATGGGAAGTGTTTGCGCCAACAACAGAGACACATTGGCACTGCGGACGAAGAATGTTGAAAACGAACACACACAGTCTATCCTGGGTAAGCTTGCCGCGCGATAGTGGCCAATCGTATTCTCTTTCTCGGCGGAGTCTAAACCAGGAGCGTTTTTCTAGTCAGAAGTGGGCAGAGGGAAAGCCAGTTACAAGGAAGTCAACCCAGACACCGGGGCTAGTGTCATCAGGCAGTTCGGGTGGTATGCTTCTCTTTTGCTACAACTGCTGTTCTTTTACGGAAGTGTAGGAAAAACGAATAGCCAGGCGTCGACTCGACCGCGATTGCTGGCCTCTCAAAACCATCCAACTCTCATTTGGAGACTTTGGCGAATCGAATTAGCTACACCAATGATACTGGGTGCGGAGATCGGCGTCCCCTCATCATGAGTCCCGCGAACTGTACTCACGTAGACACAGGCACGTGCGCCTTTTTGGCCCAGCCCCTTGGCCCGGAAAAAGAATTACTGCCGCAAAACTTCTTCATGTAAAATATCCTATATTTAGGAATAGCTTCCGAATCAACATCAGAGCTGTAAAAATTTCAATCGTTTAAAAAGGGCCTGAACAGCTATCTTACATTGTCAAACATAATGTCTATCTTCAAACTTTGCGTATCTTCTGATGTCCTTTTTGAATGTGGTCCGGAGAACATTTAGCCGTCGGCTACATGTAACACACATACCCGTTTCCTGATTACTGTCCTAGGAAACAAAAAAAAAGAAAGGATTATGAACTCAACGCGTTGTATGGTATAGCTCAGTCGTAATAACCCCCATTCACCCCGATAAACCATCAGCCTATAGTTGTTCGTATCTGATATTGACGGTTTATTTGACCAGTATACAAAAACCCTCCAAAGAAAACTGAAAAAAAATGCTGCCCACGTTTACCTCACATAAGTGCATTGAACTCATTCAACTTTACTCGTCGTTCCCGCCTTCAAACCACTCTATTGAACACTATGAACCGTTTGTTATGAAATATAGATCTAGCTTAAACGATTGATACTACAGAGGTGTACTTAAAATAAGAACAGGAAACGGGATTGTGACTCACATATTATATGTATGCCCATTCGTAATAACCTATTCACCCCGATAAACCATCAGCCTATAATTGTTCGTATCTGATATTTGAGGTTATTGAGCCAGTATACAAAAACTCCACAAATAAACAGCGAACAAAAGAAAGAACATGCTGCGTTTAGCTTACCTCACATTAATGATTGACTGCAATTCATTCCGTTGGAAGTCTGCTCCTGCGTCAAACCTAGCTTATTACCACATTAACTCGTTTGTGTTATGAAATTGAATAGATTTACCAAAACATTAACCCTATATACAAGGTGATACTTAAAACAAGAACAAAAACTAGGAATTTGACTGCACAATATTATAGTATGCCTATCGGATAATAACCATCACCAAACGGATAAGCATCACCTAATATTGTTCGTAATCTGATATTGACGGTTTTTTGAGACAGTATAGACAAAAAACCTCCGGAAGAGAATACTGGAAAAAAAGAAAGCGCTTAAATACGTTTACCTCACATAAGTGTATTGAAACCTCAATTCACTTCTCGTGCTGTCTTCCCTGCCTCAAACCCTGCTTATTAACCACTATTAACCGTTTTGTGTATAAATATAAGATTCCTAGCTAAACATTGACCTATAATACAGAGGTGTACTTAAAACAAGAGAAATAAAAAACAAGGATTGATCACGTTCTGATATGTTAATGCTGCAGATTCGTAATAACCCATTCACCCCCGATAAATCCATCGTCCATAATGTTCGTCGTATCTGAATTGACCGGTTTATTGACGCATATAAAAACTCCCAAAGAAAACTGAAAAAAAGAAATGCTGCCTACGTTTACCTCACATAAGTGTATTGAAACCTCAATTCACTTCTCGTGCTGTCTTCCCTGCCTCAAACCCTGCTTATTAACCACTATTAACCGTTTTGTGTTATGAAATATAGATTCTAGCTCAAACATTGACCCTATATACAGAGGTGTACTTAAAATAAGAACAGGAAACGGGATTGTGACTCACATATTATATGTATGCCCATTCGTAATAACCTATTCACCCCGATAAACCATCAGCCTATAATTGTTCGTATCTGATATTGACGGTTTATTTGACCAGTATACAAAAACCCTCCAAAGAAAACTGAAAAAAAATGCTGCCCACGTTTACCTCACATAAGTGCATTGAAACCTCAATTCACTTCTCGTGCTGTCTTCCCTGCCTCAAACCCTGCTTATTAACCACTATTAACCGTTTTGTGTTATGAAATATAGATTCTAGCTCAAACATTGACCCTATATACAGAGGTGTACTTAAAACAAGAACAAAAAACAGAATTATAGTTCACATATTATAAGTATGCCTATTCGTAATAACCCACTCATCCCGATAAACCATCAGCCTATAGTTGTTCGTATCTGATATTGACGGTTTATTTGACTGGCATACAAAAACTCCCCAAAGAAAACTGAAAAAAAGAAATGCTGCCTACGTTTACCTCACATAAGTGTATTGAAACCTCAATTCACTTCTCGTGCTGTCTTCCCTGCCTCAAACCCTACTTGTTAATCACTATTAACTGCTTTTGTGTTATGAAATATCGATTCTGGCTTAAACATTGACCTTATAAAACAAGCTAATGTCAAAAATTCGTATGGAATTCTGAGTATCACGTGGTGATCATTCCGGAA
Source organism: Paragonimus kellicotti (assembly GCA_014220965.1). Lineage (NCBI taxonomy): Eukaryota > Metazoa > Platyhelminthes > Trematoda > Plagiorchiida > Troglotrematidae > Paragonimus > Paragonimus kellicotti. Next base: position 47,100 of record LOND01003127.1, on the reverse strand, counting down.
GTAGCTGCTCACTACCCCAAAAGTTCGCGGTATTATACTAAAAATTACCTGCCCAATTAACCTTCAATGAAGGTAAAAAAAGCAATTAGTACTGGCGTGAAGTTTTTAGTCAATGAAAATATTTATACATGGTACTATTATTTATCATGTAAGCCAATGTGCCTCACTCCGCAGTGTTTTTCCTCCATTTACTGAGCGTAAGATTGTGCTCTTTTTCTCATTCTTGAAAACATCTGCTATGCGAGGAAATTTTCCTGCGATGAACGGACGTTAGAAACCCCATATTGACCGAGCAGTTCGCGACATTTTCAACTTTTTGACGTTCTGGAACAACCGAAGAAGTCCTGCGCTGGAGTTTGCTCAATTCTTCGCCGGATTTTGGAAGTTCCCGTCCTCCCTTGCCCGAGCCGAACTGCTCAAAATTTTTCCGTAGCCAATTATGTCAAATAATGGCGGAAACCCCTCGAAGATGCATTTGCACGTATTTCCCGGCATGACCTTGAAATATTTGAAATATCGTCCCCACATAACCTTGTATAAGAGAAATTAGTATAACATTTAATCTTTGGAACAGAATCTGAGGAATGAGCGAACTATTTCTCTTACTGATGTGTGTATCAAACTTTCGTAAACCGCAACCTACCTCTGTCTGATTATGCATGCTTTTGTCAGCAGACTTCATGTTCTTACAATGTAAACATTTGTTGATTTGTAACGCCTGTAATTATCTGTCATGATCGCGCACATCCGAGCGTGTCTCTCACGAATGCGTTGAGAAATATATATTATTATTATTAATATTAATTTATCCACCTGCAACCAACGGTATGCTTATTGCTGTCTGTGACTAAAATCCACGTACATTTAGACTGAGCCTTCGCAGCACTTTCCGATAGGTTTTGCTGTGGCTGACATCCAAATAACAATTATCGGCGTCGATTTTCTGGAGCACGTCGACCTACTAGTCAATACGCGACACCATCAGCCAGTCGATCTTGGGACCTTCAGGAAGGGCACCTATTAATGAAGCAGACAGGGCGAATCACGGTGTAGCTATTGATAGATCTGGCTTCGGGTGGATTGACTTGTACCAACTCACTCAGTTAATCAACCATATTGCAACCGTGCGACTGAACGCCTGTACGTTGTCAAGTTGCTTTCTCGCGTTAATTTCTGATTAAGCTTATGATGCGATTAGTTCTAACGCTGTGACAACCGCGTATGATCGTCTGGTTAGATTTGCTACGCGTCTTGTCGGTCATGCACGGTAATCATTTCGACCTATAGACTCATAATCTCCGTGGCCTGATTCCGATTCCACTTGGCGTTCTAATAAACGCTGTTGCTGCGTCTTTTGTTTTCTCGGTTCTGGGTTAGGCGACCGGTCGCGTAACAAAGCGGACGACCCATAGAGACGAACCTGTTCGTCATGTAGACTTTGATCAGCGTGGTTCCAACTAGACTTGTGTACCGTCCAGCCATCACCAACACTTGTGTTGATCTCGTCTGGCAGTCTTCCACCGCATCGCCGCAGCTGGTTTCGTTACTGCCAGTAACTGGCACAACGTAGCCTCACATCGTCACAACTGACCAGCCGATATTCCCCGAAGTCCGTCGGTTAACACCTAATGGGTGGAAATTAGCGCTCGCCGAGTCCGGGCACATGCTCGTGCCCGGCAGCATTCGTCTAACGGAAAGCCCTTAGGTCTCGCCGCCCCATATGGTGTCAAAAAGTCAGGAGGCTGCCGTCCATATGTGGCTTATCGTGAGCTCAACAACGCCACGGTGCCCGATAGGTGCCCTATCTCGCGTATTCACAACATCACGGCTAGCCTCAAAGGCGCCCGTGTGTTCTCAAGTTCTGTCTGGTTCGCGCTCCCCCGGGGGAGAAAGTTTGTGTGTTTGTTCTATCGAAGTGAGCTATGAGGTTAAAATATGAAATCCATTTTTTGAAATCTATTAATCTTCAAACATTCGACCTATATACTTGAAGGGTAGTCTCCCTGTCGGTACTGCGTGCTACAGCTGAGACGTGTAGCTGCTTGTTTTCCGCATTTCATTACACACCCGATAACACAGTAAAATTTTCCACCAATTCTTGTTTTGCACTCGATAGTCGATATTTATCTACGCATTGTTTGAAGACGGTTTGGCTCCGACACGAATCTACACATTGGGGGCAGAAGGCACTCCGGCACGCACACATGAGTTCAGTACGACGGCACTACTTGCTAACCTTCGAGGAATACAAGGGGCACGTTATGCATTCCGCTGCAGCTGTCCGCAGGTGGGTCGCACGTTGACTCCGTATGTTATAGTGACGGCTTTCCGTAGTCACATTCTGAGTAGACAATAAATTCGTCTTCCAACTGCCTAAGAACGTTCGATTGAATAGGGAATTTTCGTCAGTCCGCAGCAGTGGTACTGCAGCCATTCCTCCGATAAATTTCACTGGCACTTCGTAGATGCAGCAATCCATTGGAAACCGAGATACAAGCGCTTCTGGCCAGGGGATTGGTGTGTAACTGAACTATAACTTTTATTCACATTGTCTATGGAGATGGGCATAGTTCATCACAGAATATAAGTTTGCACTAGACAAGGAAATAAGGCCTCGAAATTGAGTTCATAATGATTTCTGATGTCCATTAACAAACGGAACCCCTACGACCTTCTTCCTCCTTATTCCGACGCACTGGATGGGAATAGTTTTAATGGGGGATCAGAAGGACGAACCTTTGCGTCGCAAACTGAGGTTGTCATTTGTATGGTCATCATTTCTACGGGCCATATCCGATGCAGACTGATACTGCGAGATGGACTGTGTCCGGTCCTGTATACGCAATGAAGATCAAAATAGTATGAAGCTGAGAAAATTAATGAAGCGTAGAAGCTGTGTGAGGGCTGTTTAGATACCACTGTTAACTGCACATGGGGAACCATTGTTGACGACCTCATTAATATCAGTAGAGTTTTCATCCACATGTTGATGTTTCTTTTAACAATGAAGAAAACTCATTGGGCCGACTGCTCCTACAGAAATGGCCGCGTTCCTGAGCTGTTTGCGTTGATGCCATGGACATGCGTTCGCAGTTACCAATTTTCAAACTTTCCTGCCATACTGACACTGTTACCCTCAACCACAGAGGAGAATGCCTTTTTTTCTATGTTCGACCTTTCCATTCAACCCTTAAGATGTAGTTCCTATTCCCTTCTGTAAAGATGCGCCATAAGTAACCTTGTTGTAAGTAACCGGTGGGGGACCGTTAGCAGCTGACGTCACGTTTAACCATACTCAGATTAGTCTAAAACTGCCGGATAAGATAACAAGGTTTTACATTCATACCGTCAGAAAATCATTCAATCTACATCCAACATGGATTTCTCAACAAAGGTTCATGTGTGACTTGTCGGTTGAATTTTCCTAACCGTGTTACAAAATCCGATGAATGTGGCCGCGCAGTCATTGTCATACTGATACACCCGAAGGAGGCTTATTAGCGTGTGCCTCACAAGCGCCTATGATCTGAACCACACCTTCGGTATATGTGGGTCGTACGTGACGTCAGCTGCTAACGGTCTCCCACCGGTTACTTACAACAGGGTTACTTATGAAGCATCTTTACAGAAGGGAATAGGAACTACAT
>LOND01003126.1:21131-53341 GCA_014220965.1 Paragonimus kellicotti | reverse complement strand
AGGAGGACGAATGTACTACCACAGTATTCATATTTGAAAGATGTGTAGTCATCACACAACACTGAACTGTATAGCAAGGTGACTGAGCTTCTGTCAAATATGTTCAAATAATCTGCAGAACAATTGCGTCTCACCACGAACTATCCGAGAATGAAAACATGAGAGTAAAGTGTAAGCCTGTTCAGATAGTATCTTATGGGTCGGACTGGTGAATTGAAAGCTTTGCCCAGGTAGGTACTTAAATTTTCCATTTCTGAACGATTATTATAACAAAACTGAACCATTTTGTGTGTTGAAAACCTTGCAGAAAGACAAAACACAAATTCTTGGTTTCTGATTCTTGGCATACAGACAAGTAAACAACCGGGAGGAATGTGGTCCTTACTTTCGTTATGAAATTCCTGTGGTTGAAAAATAGATAATTCGGATATTAGACAATGTCCCGCGCACAACAGTAGTGTAAAAGAGATGGTTGAATTGATGACCTTTCCAATGAAAATTAACTCTAGATTAACAGGGTTCATTTGTGTTTCATGCATTTATGTCGGTCAACGCAAACAGTGTCTTATAAACATCACGCGTAGGAGCACACAGGCTTGGACCTCTCGGATGGAGCAAATTTACATTTACATTCATCCGCAACACAAAATCAAAGCTGGTTTATGCCTGAAACCTGGTTTCGCACGTGCGCCGCAATCATGTCCCATTTCAGAAATGATTTGCATAATCGCCATCGAACGCGCGTGACAAGTCTATCCACTATGCACTATGAGGACACGGACATCAAACACTTCTTGTAATCCGTAGTGTGAGGAATGAACGCTGTGTTACAGTTTTCTAACATATCCAGCGCAGTTTATTCCTTGGCATCGCATTATAACCACAAGCATTGTGCATTCAGCTGAAGAACGGCAACTGTGCGTAACTCTCAGACAGCACAGAGATTCATAGATGAAACGATTCCCCTAAGAGTGACTGTGCAATCCCTACAGTTGCCACTCTACCGATGAAGAAACTCAGATAATCATTTAAATGTGCAAATACGACTTTGTGCAGATTTTTTTGCTGTCATCAACGGAAACCCAGTGCAAACAGTTACCAAAATAAACTCAAATGCAACTCGAGGGCGGTTGGCCAGCGTAACATTTTGCATATCGTGAACGCACGCAGAGGGATCGTGACATATGTTTCCGATTAGCCTGTCACAGTGACCGAAACCAAAGGACACCTGCGTTTAACCATCATTGCAAAGGGCTTGCGTTGTACCACTCGTGGTGTTGTGTGATGACTACACATCTTTCAAATATGAATACTGTGGTAGTACATTCTTTCTCCTGTTAATCCCAATCTCAGACGAAATGAGTCGAAAGTAAGCGGTTTGGAACACGATAACTTGTACCGTTCCATTACTCTCAGATTAAATCAGCCGACTTCTATCAACTGGTTGTGTGAAAAATGTAGTAACATATAAACGACATATGTATCTCATTATATCGATACTCAGTGTTTGGCGGAAGTATTGCTGCACAACGTGTTCTCCGGTGATTGATCAACTTGATGAGACAACCCGATGGTAGATTTCAGAAACACAAGCGTGGACCTAACTTCTCAGATTATCTTCGTACTGATCTGGTGGTCTCGTTAAGTAGTTTAATTGGCAATCGAAACCCGAACTGCTTAAATCTGATCGAAACGTTCATCGTTGGTCATAAAAACATACTCCTTTAAGTGCACAATCAGTTAACATTTGATTTCAATTGACAAGCGTTGACAACAAGGGTCTCTGCGAGGGTTGTTGTTAATAAGTAATTCACGTAACACAATAATAGCCGACACGATAAAAACACAGTAAACTTAACATATCAACTATCACAGTTGAGGTCAATGGCGCAGTGGTCAACACGGTTGCCTCATGAAAGCGTGGCCGGAGTTCTAGTCCCGGCAGTGGCAAGGATATGCACTACTGACGAGCTCTAATGAGAGCGAAACTCGAGTCTAGTGCTTCTTTCGAAAGGGGCCGACTGGAAAGTCTATGGGAATGCGACAGCTGCGATCAATTGTGGGTGATGTTCCAACTTGAAAATGTAGGATCTGTTCAGTGGATACGTTAGACAGTGGACTTGAATACGTGGAGGACGAACTTGATGATAACGGCTACCTGAAACGATTTATCGGTGGAAGCATGACCAGAACTTCACTGAAGTACGTGACGTAAGAAAGAGACTCATCTTTATACTAGTGCCGTGACAACGCCTCAGAGTGACTGACAAATGGACTCAACTAGGCAATCAACAGGACGATGCCTCAGCTGAACTTCGTATCCAATTCACCGCATCTGCAGTTCTTCGGTTTTATAACGAAGTTAGATTGGCAATTCAGACCTCACCTATGTGTCTACTGCTTTTCCTACGGAGTAGGTTATACTGATCAAACATCAAGACAGCTTTTGAAACGAATCCTGAAATACCACACAAGTTGATTCGAGTAGGACGAAACACAGTAGGTCAACTGCGCTATCCACATCCATGTGATCTTAAATAAGCATAAGACAAAAACTGTTCAAGCCTTCCAAGTGGTCTGTCGTGTGCCGGATAACTTATCAAAGGTCATCCGAATGAAACACTCTGTACTGCCAAAGTTATTGGAATCATGTTGTTTGACCCACTATTATGTCATCCAAGCGGTCTGTTCAAACATTGTGTCTACCCTGGCCTCAAGTCCATGAGGTCGATGGCCAACCTACTCGTGTAATCCAATGAACGAGCGTGACGTAACCGACCAATCAAGCCATCGCCAACTGACTGACCAGTGACCTAGTTTCTCTGTAATAAGTCTGATCGATATCTCGATCTAACTCTATTAACTCCTTGTGTGAGGTTATAGTAGTCGTGTATGTCTGCTGAGGATCGAAACCACAGACTGAACGAAATTACCACGGTAACAAAGTCTGTTTGTAATCTATTTGGTGTTCGTCAACACATGTTGCCGGACTGTCTTAGGCTGATTAGTAGCAACCCTGCTTACCATTCGTGATGTGACGTTCTGACTAGTAATTTGTAGTTCTAACTTTTTGTATCGTGACACTTCCGGATAAATCCGTATGAGGGAGAATTATAGAAAACTATCATACGCCATGTCGCTATCTCTGTTTCATTGAGAACTGGTTAAATCAAAACTCACTTATTCCATTGATTTAAAGTGAATGTATCAAACAGCGTACCGTCCAAAAGTTGATGACGAGGGCTATGTAATTATTAGCCCTCAGTGAAATGGAATCCGAATGTTAATCGAAGCTCGTGAATACGTAAAGCGCTGGACAGAAAATGGATTTAGCTGATGTTAACCAGGTACGGCAAGTGTGTGGCTCTTGTCTTCTGTTCATTACAAGATGACGGTACACGTGAACCATTCCGTAGTCTGTGTCTACTTTGCCCAACAATTAGGTACAGCTTCAAAATAACTGTATTCCTCTGGAAAGATTTTGTGCTCAACTTACGGACACAATTGTGGTTTGTGGTTTGTATCCATGCCTACAGTTTATTGTGGACGTCTCAATAGACGTCCTTATCAATCTGAATGGGTCTACATTCCGTCGTTGGCTCTGGTCGGCTCCATTGTAAAATCACTGGTGCCTGTGTATTTCTCATCAACCTGTGGTCTATTTCATTTATTCTACGTAACTACACTACTCACTGGATGGTGGTTCGAAACCATTTACCAAGGTAAAGCGCTGTTCTAGTACTCTCCTTGATCGTCTAACTACTGCGTTTTCTAAAATGTCAACTTTTTATTATCTGCTGTATTCAAGGTCTGCACCGTCATTTGAGCGATGGATAATCCATCTGACCACCTCCCACTAAGTATTGCTAATTCTCAAGCTGTGACGGAACCGAACGATATTGCATACTATAATACGTCTCAGTAACGAGTTGCGTCGAGATAGGTTTTTGCTCATGTGCATGATTCACATGATCTGCTCAAGTGACTTTGTGTGAAAGTGACGATTCCAGGTTATGTTTGTGGCGCCTAAACAGTACCTTCGATTGACACCAAATTTGGTAATTTGTGCACATTGCATCAAGCAAACCTGTGATCCAAACGTCAAATGTAAAGTTGATCTGATCAGTTGAATATCGGACGTAGTCCGAACTGACTACTTTGTCCTCCTTTTGACCTGCTAAGTATAAATTATTCGTCAACCAATCATCTGCCGTGGTAGCTCACATACTCCTCGCGAGATCGTCCGAGTGAACATCATATTCTATGCATCATACACACCTGGACATCCAAAGTAGCAAATTAATCACTGTAGATTTGCCTTTTAAGTGTTTTTTTTCTTGTAATGGTATTGCGGAGTTAGTCTGTCATATGGTGAGGATTGTTGTTTTGAATCACTGAGTTCCACTCATCAGAGCAGAAAGAAGACATATATTGCGATATGTTAACATTTCATTTACTCTCATCAGTCGCAAACGTAAAACATGCCAGTTATATACATCATATAGATAAGGACAAACAGGGACTAGACACATCTACAAGCACATCAATTATTATGTAATCACGACCATGGCAACCCGATAGGTTGCCTCAACCACTTTTATGCACTGCAACTTCAATTGAATTGGTACACAACATGGGAGACAGAACAGTTTGACAAACTACTTTCGCGATTGCGGAGAACTGGTCCTCTGGTGGTTTGAAATAAGCGCAACTGCGCAGCCGCATACGTTCGAGCCAGAGCAGATTAAGGTTTTGTGTGATAAGTCTCTGTTTATCTTTATTTGTATGATGTATATAACTGATTTGCTTCAGGTTTGTGACTGGTGATAGTAAATGAAATGTTAACATATCGCAATATGTCTTCTTTCTGCTCTGATGAAAATTGTTGTGTCGAAGGCTCGCTGTACGCTGTTGGAAAGGTGCTCTGTATTTTTATGTACCCTTGACATGACATCGAAAGCGTCAAACTCAGTCGTGCTAGTGTCCAATTACATGATAAAAAAAGATGCAATCAACTTGTTTTGAACAGTTATTCTATAGGACTTAGCTGAAGCAGACTGAAGTGGCAAATCGGCACTATGAAGCAAGTTGAACTTTCGTACAAGTTTATTCCGGCTGATCGGAGTACCGTCAACTGGACTACCCATTGATTCTGACCGGAAACTTACGTGAGTAAAAGTTCTTGCAATATTTTTGTGCAGCTAGAATAATTGATGTTGTGATCAAGAAATATCATCTCAGTTATTCCGGTTGACAGGGTAACAATCTATAAGGGAACTCAATCAACATCATCCAGTTTTCCATACTCGAATCGCTCGTCCCAGAATCTGTACTGGCATGTTCTCTCATCCAACAACCTCAGATAAGACCATATGACTCATCAGTCCGTCTGCCAAACTTCCACCGACCCGTCAAGCGTTTTCACCTGGTCGTCCAGCTTACTGAGCCCGTCTGACTTGTAGGAAGATCAAATACGGGGTTTGGGGAAAAAGTAGAACTGGATATATGACCCGTATTCATCAAAAGCTATGTAACTGACACAAACCATAGCAAAGGACAAAAACAAAGTACTTTATTCACTGCATATATTTAGCTCATGCACGTGAGCAAAGTCACAGCTAGTCCGACAATTAACTTTACACACGCGCACACATAATTAGTCCGTGCAGGCTGGGCGCTGCAAAATACAATTATCTTTTTACACATATTTAACCTCCTAAATTCATCGATAACGAAGTGTGCTTATTAGTCTCTACAACTATTAGTTGCGATAAATTCATTGTCACACCGTCAAAGTAACAGAGTTTTCTTGTTAATTACAAAATCACTGAAACCCACGTGGACTATTCGCTTCGTGCACGCTTGTTTTATAACGGTGCTGCGGAAAATTGTTACTCAAAACTTTCTGAATACTTAACTTAGTCCAACAACTCGCAGTTTAATTTCTCTGGGAATATTACACGTTGAGTGACATCTGAAATGTCAGTAGATTTGGTCGATTGTCATGTGAAGAATGAAGACTTTCGTGAGTCGATATGTATGTCACCAGTGTGTGAGTGCGTAACTTCCGAAGTTATTCTGGCTCCATTTAACTGGTCACAATAAAGCGATCGATTTCAGCTGTCGTAATGTTCGCTGAAAGTATGGATGTTGTACCTTTTCGTTCTCGTCAGAACAACGCATAGGTCTACAGACTATCAGAACAATCGCGTCTGACCTTTTGACATTCGGCTATTTGCGTGGGCAGGATCAGGATTTCAAGTGCAAGTATACGATAAATTATCTGATTCATTCAATCGAACATTTTGATGGTCAGTGAATTCAATGGTTAACACTTGTTGGTATCACTTATAATCTATGATAGCCAGTGATCAAATAGATGTTTTCAATTTTAACAGTGAAATAGCTTCTATTTTAATTAAATTACTACATATCTTTTGAACTGAACACCACCTACAGCTGATAGCAACCTTCCGCATTCGCATGAACTTTCAAGATGGCCGCCTTCAGAAAGAAGAACTATGACTTAAGCTTCTATTTTTAATGAACAATAATAGCCAGTATCCATTCCACGACGGAGCCCCTTTTTGTAATGGGATACCTGGGCAACCCAGGATCCTCCTGCAATCTGCCAAGATTTGCGTCTCTTATGCTTCGCTTCTATGAGGCATTATAGACATATGAGATAGACAGAGGTTATTGAAAACAATGAGATGGTTTTACTGCATCGGATCATTGAAAAGCTGGAAAGTTCGAATGAAGATTTTTCTTTTACTAACAACAAAAAGCGGTTTGCCTTCACTAAAGGTGAGCGAATATTAGGACAAGTTATAACTTACTCACAAACCCATGTAGTTGAGCCTTTGCATATAGTCATTCATTTGTATCTCATATGTAGTCAATGGCGCAATGATCAACACGACTACCTTATGAAAGCATGTCCGGAGTTCTAATCACGGTCGTGGCAAGGATATGTAACAATGCGAGGCCTACAAAGGGAAAAAGCCCTATCATAGTTCTTTTTCAAAAGGGACTGCCTGGAAAGTTGACGGGAAAGCGACAGTTGCGATATATATGCGAAGTTATCCTCCCCATCTACTTGAAGTTTAACGAATGTCAATCATGTGTACCAGCGGAAATTCGTAGACTTTTTATAGTACAACGGATTTTGTGATGCAAGAACTTCCAACAAGGCCGTTTAAGTGAACTACGAATTGTTGGATCTTCTGGCAAATGTTTATATTTCCAATGGAATCAGAAGCAACACAGAATTTTCTGAATTTTTCTTCTCTTAACTCACACTGAACTGGACAAAACCAGCCAGTTGCTATTGTAATCGATCGCGCATACTGATCCATAGGAATCACAAGTATGTCCACTGCAATCGACTCCAGAAATTATTCTCAAAATCGATTTTTATGCAGCTAAACTGTTTCAAAGTAGAGCTTGACTTCCAAGTGAATTTAGAAAAATTTTAAGTTGTAAATATGAGCTACTATTTATTCGGAGAGTAGTTAAAATTCATTATTGCGCACATGCACCGTGTGTGCAAGCGACACTCAAGGGACTATGACAACAGGTTAATCCATGTTTGGCATGCTAGTCGTCTTACGTAGGTCAAACAAACGACGTCCATACGGCTTTTTGCACCCCAGTCTGCTGGCAGCTGTCTCATGCACATGGCCACCTTTGTCAGATACTGCCAGGTTGCTCAAACCTGGGCGATTATATCTCCAGTACCCTGGGGTAGATCACACATTCGATAGTCACCGTCGTTACTACCAGGAACAATAATCTGATAGCGAGTGCGTATGTGTAAGTTATTTACGTTGTATTACCGTCCTTGAGTTATAGGAGGGTTCAGCCTTTAAACGAACAGTTCGAATGAATACAACTGGGACGGAAGTCCGCAAGTTCAGTCGTCGACAGTTGCGGGAGAGTACATTCAAGCACGCGCCACGCAAAACATTTGTAAGTGCCAAAAATCATGACGATATGACTATATGACGCTGCATTGAATGCGACCGTGAATGCGCTCATCGTCATGAATTGTGGGGTCACCAACGTAATCACAGTACACCGTCAGAGAGGGGACGTCGAGCACGTTGGGCGCAAGCAGTAAACACAACGAACCCCATCGACTGGTCTGGCACCCGCTCTGCTGTTCACGAATCTGATTCATGGTAGCCTTCTACCCTGTCTTTTCTACTCCCCTGTTGGCGCATTGTATGGTGACAGTCTTGTTTGTTTCTCGGTCCAACTTTAAAGTTTGGTTTATCTTCTCACTCCTGTTTCGAGTACAATAATATGAACTCCCATAGTGAACTACATTCTGCACTACATTTTCAATACCTTTCTTTCCAGTCTACACATTACCACTGGAATCATTATATTTTGTTTCTGAGCGACACCGGTTTCACTTTCCAGCACAAAGGCCTCTACTCACGCACTTTCTATTCTTATTCCTCCGGGTTTCCGGTTGGTATATGGTGTGTGAGTGGAATTACAAGTGGAACAGCGCAAGCCGTTTGTGTTGAGTGCTATGCACAGGTTCTGGCCAATGTCTCAGGCTAATCCGAAAACGAATGTTATCATCTGTGCTGCAAGAGATTAAACCTCTGTAACACACTCAAAACTCTAGAATCGCATTCACTGTGAACATTCATTGCAAGACGCAAGTTTCAGTCTTCAAATTTGATCTATTCGAAACCCCAAGATACAACAAAAATGCTGGCTGGTGTTAGAAAGAGTTGCGTGTGATAGGAACTTTCTAATCAGTGATCAACCCTAAATGGTTGCATCAAAGAACCGCTAGTAATATTATCAGCTCCAGCAATGGTCGCGTTCATACCGGAGAAGAGGCATTTTTGACGATGTACCCGTCTAGACCAGGACAGATTTGTTTTCCTTTGGTTTCAGAGTCTGTTTATTCAGATGGCCGTTCCCCTTCTTCCTCGTCCTTCTCCTCAATTCCTTTTTTCATTACCATATGTTAATTAAGCCCAAGCACTTACCACTGATGTTTTGCTGTTTGATGTTGAAGATAGTTATGTATCATCGACGAAAACTAACGAACTTCTTTCGAACTTGGCATGAACCAATCCACTTGCCGTCTCGCCTAGTGTGAACTATTCACGAAGTATCATTGCTGACTGTGTGTTTCGCTTCTTTAACCAAGGAGGTGTGGAACATTGGAAGCAGTGTCTCCTTTTCATGAGTCCTAATGATTATTCCCGCGCAGACATCTGCAAAGTCGGCAAAACCAAATGTTACTGATAGTCATTTTCGTCATTGGCTCGCGCTTGTAAGATTTAAACACGTATTCCAAGTAAGTCCACCAAGTGTTGTGTCATCATCAATATATGGTTGACCGCCGTTAAAAACAGTAAGCTTTTTTCCCTGATGGTGTGTTTGTCAACAAAAAACGCAGGTATTTTAAAGTTCTTCAGTGCTCATTCGCGTAGTACGCTGGGACACATGGTAATCAGCGTCTCCAATTTTGACAAATCCATGACGGCCCAGAATGACAGACTCTTGTTGAAAGTAAACACTTTCCAGGCTTAGCAAGAAGTTGGTGATTTGTAGTCACTTAAGATAATGTGCCTACCCTCGAACACAGAATCTACTAGTTAGCCTGTCCACGAAGACGAGATCCACACACCAAAATGCAGTTTGTGCCGTCTGATTTTAGCTCAGATTCTGTGCTTGTTGCAGCTGATGAAACGTCATGCCTAGTTTAACGTTGGATCCGCGAAATCGTTAAACAAGTAAGTAATTGCGTTCAATCAAAAAAGCGTTTAACTTGCTTTGTACGCTTTTTAAGTGAAAAGATTCAAGTTGAACATCACCCACAATTGATCGCAGCTGTCGCATTCCCATAGACTTTCCAGTCGGCCCCTTCGAAAAGAAGCACTAGACTCGAGTTTCGCTCTCATTAGAGCTCGTCAGTAGTGCATATCCTTGCCACTGCCGGGACTAGAACTCCGGCCTTGCTTTCATGAGGCAACCGTGTTTACCACTGCGCCATTGACCTCACATTAGGCACGACCGAATTATCATATGTGAACGCTCAACCACTTTCGCTTGTGAGTAATGATCAGGTTGCCCGATCGTCTCGAGAGGAGACACAGTTACTGTCTGTTAACTCCAATCGATAACCCCGCGATTAGGACTTCCTAGACAGGTCGAAATCTCCGATCTCATTAAACCTGCTAGGCGATATTTTAGATTACTGATGAGTAGTCGGTTTAGCGTTCACATGTGATGAAAAAATGGCATTGGTTGTCCATTCGGCCGTATGCGAAACTTTCGAAACACTCTAATAATATGTTCAACCACAACCCATCTAGTTCGGTTTAGCTTATTTGTTGGTGTTCATATTCAGAAACAATATACCCTTTTGAGATATGCTACTCTATTTAGACTTGTACCATATTTCTAGTCCGGAGCGGCATTCTTTATGAGACAAAGCGAGTTCAACGGTCCCATGGATTCATCCACACTGTAAGGTGATAGATAAATACTGTTAGGTGATGACAATAATCTAACACAAAGTTCTGCATTCGAAACTGTGCAGCCTGATTTTCATACCTGAAAACTTTATTTCGTGACAAAGGTGACAAAAATCTGAGCATCAGTAATAGTGACGATACGTTCATTGGCGAAGTGCAATACGATTCAAGGTTTAAAAATTAATCGTAATCATGAATCCAAATCATAATTAAATCAAGAAATGGGTTCCTGCTGATTCACCACTTCCTATGGTTTGTTAAAATCTAAAGATCTAGTCGAGTGGTGAGTTAGTCAGAGGTCAGCATATTCATTGAAACACTTACTAGATCTAAACACAGTGAGGGTAAAAGCTATATATCGAGTATTAAGTGGTGACAATTCTCGGAGTTGCACAGAACGGTTGGTGAATCCGCCTAGCTTTGTTAACACAGTGTTAACCAACGTGTACTGTAAACAAGACGGTCAGTTGTATCAGGTGACAAAACTTGTCGTTGACAATCGATCGAATTATTTCGTGCACCACCGCAGATAAACTGCTTGTTCATTCTTGATGTTGTAAGTTAAATCTGCATCAAACTATTTCGCTGCTGGTTCGATCTTTGTGTCAGGCAAAAAGTGAGGAATCAAATAAATTTTCACCACAGCCTTCCAGCATCTTCCATATTCAGCTTTACCTATCGGTCGATCTCGTCGGCGCCTCTGGCTGCTTGTTTAGAGGACATTCAGCTTCGGTTAACTGCTCTGCTTTCAAACTGAATTTGTTCAGTAGGTGAAGAATGAAATGAGATATCCTGTAGGTTCGTAGCTTCTGCCAGTGTACCTCCAAGCTTATGATTCGTCAGATCTCCTGGAGGTCACAGTTCCTTTCCACGTCAGTGGATTATGTCTGCTGGGCTCAGTAGCTGAAAATATGCCTTCAGGAGCCTCAAGTTAAGCAGTGTCTCTAGGTTGTCTTTCGTTGTAAAGTCAGCTGTGCTCTTTTACTGAAACAGAAAGTTATCGAGTAACAGATCCAGTTCAGTAAATGTTTCGGATTAGCAGAACTCGCGATACCTTCTAAGGTTTTTACCAAATTTCCCGCAGTAGTATTGCAGTATGAATGACGACAGGCCGTTCGCAACTAAAGACGCCAGATACTATTTAGTCATTCCTTCAGTTCAACAAAGTAGAGTGATGATCGGTTGTCAGTCATCAAGACATATAGGTCTTGGTGCTCTTTCGACCGAAACATTTAGAGAAGGTTCGAAGTAGACGGTGAAGTTGTGACAACTATTTCCGGTCATCGTGAGTAGGAGTCAGTTAAAACCAGAGTACATTATTTCCGGACTCGGTCCACAGTAGCATACGTTGCAGTGGTAGGCAACTACCTCGTCTGAGCACCCAGTTCCACTATCTCCTTCTTACTTTGCGGAGATCCGAACCACAATTCTTCGCAATGTTTTGATGTTTCAACTTGTCCTCGGCCATCAACATATTTGCTGTACTAATTATTTCATTTCCCTTACGCCTAAGTGATCTTCATGTCAATCGTCTAATACAGCCTGGATCTTTCTGATCCGGAGGATGATGACTTACGTATAACGGATCTCGACTATCGAAGATCGAACAAGTCTGTATCCGGTGGGAGATGAAAAATAACCAAATTAAATCATGCGTAAACATTAAATGTCTTTGTTCGTACAATCAACAAATAGACCAAAAACCCAAGTGAGCCAACACCATGAAACCTGGAATGGAGTAAAATAGTTCATGTAACAACGAACAGAAATATGAAGCACTGTGAGAGGCGGCGGAAAAACAATTCATTTAGTCGATCTGCCATTAGAAGGCAACAGATAAATCAACGGAAGATCATTCACTAAACAAAGGATCATAAGAGGCCCAGGGTCTCCTAGACTTGACACTACTCTGGCTGACCTGAACCAGCTACCGTTAGCACACACACATAGTGGTGCCGGATCGCCTAAGCAGTCTGACGACCAGCGTGAAGGGTTTCCCGGCGAATGTGAAATGATGACTTCACGCACTCAAACGGTCGCTCAATTTGTGCATATGACCGTGATGCCCCTGATTCTCCAGTGGGTTCATCTAAGCGAGACGTGGCAAAAGGAGTTTATCAGACCCAATGTTTGACCTTAGTTTTGTAAGCACAAGGCGTGTGCGTGAACTGCAATGGATTGCAGCGCCTCCATTGGATGGTTTTGTAACCAGACTGTACTTGTCACAATGTTCGCTCTGAGCTGTTGATTAATTTCCGCAAACTGATGAAGTTTGTGCAGCTCGTGAAGATGAGGCTTACAGATGGAGATAAATCAGAGTTGGTTTCTTGCTTGAGCATGCGGGGTGTATGAGATGGACTCGAGTACTGTCTTCTAGAGAGGACGAAATCCGTTGTTGTGTAGGCAGCAACGCTCACTAATTCCGGAAAAGCACAACCACGGAAGCCCCAGAGGAAGGCGTTGTACATGCTATGCGTATCAAGCCCACAGATCTACCTTAGCAAATCTTAAGACCACTCGTCGAGAGTGCGTAATTCTCGTCATCCGATCGAAATTAAGTGTTAACTCAAGATGAACAAGCACAATCTGGTCACAAAACGATTGGCTAGGACACCGCGATCCGCGTTAATTAATACACACGCGCTGTACTGACAAGTCCTAGGCTACACACTGGATCTAGCATTTGCATGTGGCTAGGTCTGGTTGTGAGTGTCTGCACCTGCCACATGAGCAACGTATACGGCTGCCGACTGCGCGCGCATACGGCTGCCGACTGCGCGCGTATACGGCCGCCGGAAAATCTCTCACCTCGGTCATCAGATGGCCTATTAGATCTTGTGTCACTCTATTGATCGATGTCACAGCCCGGGCCAGAGCAGGCGGGCAGGATCAACGCGGATTGTCATACCTTGGGGGGGAGGGGATGTAGAAAGAGCCTGGACGTGTACATACGGGCCGGGTCGACAGTCACGTGGACGCTGGGTGCAAGCGATAGAGGTCGAGTGTGTTTAAGTGGGTCAACAGATAAGAGAACTGAGGTACATAGAGAAGGTATGGAATCCGAGAGACAGAATTTCGTAGCAGTACTATGACGAACAGCTCATCTCTGCGACACACCACATCAAGTTTTTTTTTTGACAGCTCCGCTGAGTTCTGTTTCGTCCTAACAACTAATAGCCAACAGTTTGGTCACTGAAAAAATGACCGTGCTGTCAGAGTTTCTAGTCGCATTAAGCAGATCTCGGTTTACTGGAACGATTGGGAAGAAGTAGAAGCAAACCTCAACAGTTGAAAAACAGAATTATTTTAATAGAAAGGTTGCTTGAAGAAATTGCTTACGAGGATGATGACTTATTCTATAATGCTGGGTTGCTGGGATTAGACTCCGAGACCGCATCACTGCCTGCAACGATAAAACAACTGTAAGATATCCGCACCAAATTTAGTACGAATGAAGTCAAACAGTTTGGGCGTCGTGTTTAACATGTTATTGATAAATGGATTGAGAATAACACAACGTTATGAGCAAGTTGTAATACTCTACGTTTCAACCACCTCGGGTGGCCTTCCTCAGGAGTGTTGTAATCGAAATGCTATATATATATATATATATATATATATATATGTATATATATATATATATATATATTGCGCGACCTGAATATATTATCAAATCAGAAGGTTGAAGGACAGTGAACAAAAATAGTAGTCAAGGTCATCGCGTAACTGATCGGTGATAGACTGAAGGAGGAATGGGTCAAAATGCATTGAAAGTTGTCTGGTTGTTTTTGATTTGTCTGCCCGTTCTTATTGGCCAAACTCATTTACCCTGGAAAGGAGACGTTTACGGAATGAGATTCCATGACAAACACTCAGTCCAGTCCGCTTTACATCCATTCATCTTGTAATATGTGAAAAGTGAACAACCAAACTGCGTACGTAAGTTTGACATGCTCCACTCGCATAATTCTTATAGGTAGCTATCAGTGAAGAGAAAAAATTAAGCCATCTCAAAACCGCTAGCCAAGGGATGATTGGGCTTCTTTCTGTTTCTGAGAACCACAATGGAATCAGCTCATCCTGAACACCAGTCATTTTCAAGTCAGGCTCACCTAAATGGTTTAACCGGTGACCCTCCATTACATGTAGTTCAACCACCGGGAGTCATGTGCATTAGTAGCGGTTTTTAACTGAACGATTCACCATCTGCTCTCAGTGAACCCTAGCTTTTTGATTCATTCCTCGAATTCACTGGGATCACTGTGAAGGGCTAGCTGCTTAGACGCAGGTTATTACAGTCCACGAGATCAATCTGTAACACTCCGCATTAGAGACCTCAAATAGCCTTAAGCATCGTATTTGCACTCGAACAACCAAAACGTAAGTACTAAGTGGGAGACATCAGACTGATCATAGTAAGTTGTCAATAGTTGTGGTACAAGAGTGTATATTCACAGAGTAAAATCAGCGTCTATCATTGATTCATGGCAGTGGCAAATATAATTTCGCAACCTGTAATCTGATGTGCTCCGACACCGAACAAGACACGTGACGATTAGTGGGAGATATAACAGTGTAACTGATTGTCCACTCAGTATTTTGTGTATTAAATCTTTGTCAGATTATTCCGCTGTTGGATTGCTCCTTGCGTCGGGGAATCAAATGGAATTTCGCCTTAGTTACTTTCTTACAGTCTTCTGGAAAACGGTACATCTAAGGAGTTATCAGAATTTTGTTGGCTCAGTTTTTGACAAACTTAGTTATTGTGCTTAATGTCGGTTGTAGTTACAGAAAAACTGATAGGCTAGTCAATAGTAATATGGCTAAATTTCGATAATCGTGCTGATCCTTTGCCCGTCTAAATGAGCCGTTTGTAAAGCAGCGTTCGTTTTGGGATGCATATAACTGTTACTCTCTGTAAACAGTTAGGGACCACTGAGGAACGTGTGTGTCACTTCAACTCCTCCAGAAGAATGTTGATTGAACCTTGTGACAAGTACGAAAGACGGAGAATAGATGGCCAGGATCTTAGTCAGCTGGTGATGGATACACCTTCCGATACATGTTGGTTGAGTGTGTCCAGGAGTAACCAACACAACTCAGATAGTTTTGGCTAGTTGTCTTTGTTCACCGTATCTACGAATTTGGTAAACACAATCGGTTCAGTGACCATTCCTTTGGAAGCTAAACTGGAGTAGCGTCAAAACTATTCACTGGACTGTTATTGTGTTTATACACAGCAGTAACATAACTATTAAATATACGTTCATTGCCTACCTGGCTTCTAGATAGGTTGTCTAGTTAACAGCGACCTGCTTTCATTCGCGCATATACCTTCCGTGTTAATCGCTCAGCGTAACCCTAACAATGAATATGCTGCATACTACTTCACTTACATTCATCATGTTTCGCCTACTTCGGAATATGTCAAAGGTGACACATTTAGGAAGTGTTGTATTTTTGTGGTTTCCGTTAATTATATATTCTATTAGCATAAAAGCTGACCTAGCACGCCTACAAACTGAACGAATATGAGGGAGCTGACTCTAAGTATATGTGGGACAGTCTTGATTATATGTCACCACATTGACGCTGCAATCATTTTTGCCACTTGATTGTGGCCGACTCGGTGTTCTTTCACTTCATTCTTTTTGTTTTCTTCCCCGGAGTAAATTAAGAAAATATACAAGTAAACATTTATTGAAAGCCTTAAAGAATGTATTAAACAAAAAATTCTTTACCTTATTCGATTGAAGTTATCCAGGTGAGAGGTACATGATTCTGATTAGTGTAAAGTGAACACCACTCATAACTGATGGCTGTCTTCGCACTTTCGTCGATTTTCTAACCGAACCTTTTTAATTACTGATGAGTAGTCGGGGATTTGGTTAATTTCAAGTTGAACATCACTCACATTTGATCGCAGCCTTCGCATTCCATAGACTTTCCAGCCAGCCTGCTTTTGATTAGCCTTACCCCTAACTCCTCATTTGTTACTTCAGTGAGTCCCTCACTCCGCTGTTCTGTTATGTCCACCGTATAAGTGTAACGCACAAAAAAGTTGAGGCCCGGTATACGGCGTTTCTCTGATAGACTGGGCCACGACCACAATCTGGTATGGTATGAAAAACCAACAAGTATGGCCACAGGCTCGGTAAGTCCTGCACACAACTTATTTGAAAACTAACATGGTGTCAGTCACAAGACAGCACGCTGCGTTATACAAACATGAGTATGAACCTGTTAGAATTATCGGCTCATCATGTTCATGATGGCGAAGCCAATATGCGCTATGGGTAACTTAAAAGATGAGGTTGATACTCTCCATTCCGTTTCAAAAAAACACGACTAGATGTAACCTTTAGTCCCAAAAACTCAGAAATCAGGCAATGGTAATGTTTGTCTAACCATCATTATTGAGAAAACGTTATTCAAACATGGTATTCTTCAGCCATGTGTTCGCCAAATTGTTGAAAAACCACCTTGATGTGCTGGCATCATAAACGCAATACACTTGTCTTTTTCATTTAATGTAGGTAAGTATAAAGGCGTTTTAATCACATAAGTTGGACGCGATCCACAACTGATCGCGTCTTTCGAACTGACGGATTCTACAACCAGCCTGTTTAAAAAAGAAGCACTATACTCGAGTTTCGCTGTTGGTAGGGCACGTCAGTAATGCAAATCCCTGCCGTTACTCATAATCAGATTTGTCTGCGCCTTTACATATAATAATTCGGTCGTGCTGGACGTGAGGTCAGTTGGGCACTGGGTAACACCGTTGCCTCCCAAAACTGTGGTCGGAGTTGTTACCCCGGCCGTGGCAGGAATATGCATCGCTTACGACCTTTGACAGGAGCAAAACTGGAGTGTAGTGCTTCTTTTCGAAAACAGCTGGTTGAAATATATATTGGAATGACAGCGCTATAATCACCTGTGAGCAACGTTCAACCTGCATTATTTTGACATAATTATTAGTTGAAAACAGAAGTCAAGAGCAGCAGACTACATGATTTGGTGCCCGAGGAATTTTGGTATATCTCATCAGATCATACTGCAATGTTGGCAGAGCTAAACAAAGCTGGTGAGAAGGAATATATCCCATGGCTGACGGCATCCGTTTCCTGATTAGCATATTATGGTGATCGAAATCAAAGGACTCCTGTGCATATCACTCAACACAAACGGCTTGCGCTGTTCCACTTGTAATTCCACTCACACACCATATACCAACCGGAAACCCGGAGGAATAAGAATAGAAAGTGCGTGAGTAGAGGCCTTTGTGCTGGAAAGTGAAACCGGTGTCGCTCAGAAACAAAATATAATGATTCCAGTGGTAATGTGTAGACTGGAAAGAAAGGTATTGAAAATGTAGTGCAGAATGTAGTTCACTATGGGAGTTCATATTATTGTACTCGAAACAGGAGTGAGAAGATAAACCAAACTTTAAAGTTGGACCGAGAAACAAACAAGACTGTCACCATACAATGCGCCAACAGGGGAGTAGAAAAGACAGGGTAGAAGGCTACCATGAATCAGATTCGTGAACAGCAGAGCGGGTGCCAGACCAGTCGATGGGGTTCGTTGTGTTTACTGCTTGCGCCCAACGTGCTCGACGTCCCCTCTCTGACGGTGTACTGTGATTACGTTGGTGACCCCACAATTCATGACGATGAGCGCATTCACGGTCGCATTCAATGCAGCGTCATATAGTCATATCGTCATGATTTTTGGCACTTACAAATGTGAAAAATACAGTTAGAACACGAAAACTGGTAGATGCAAGCATTTCGTATTGACTCGTCAGTACCAAATTTACAATAACACGAAGAGACACATCGTTTTTAAAAACAGAACTAGAAGCGTTGAGAAATCAAATAAGACGTGTTATAGGACAATAGCAAGCACAGTATATCGAAGAACGAGATACAATTAACCGAAACAGTTGTTACTGAACACAGAGAGACTGGCATGAGGAAGTCGGATTAGATTGCGACACTTGCATGCAAAACAACGTAAGTAATTAAATGGAGCTTAGAATGACGAAAACAGACTCTGAACGCACAAAGAGGATCGAATAACTAGAAACCAGTGAATCAAGGTACGATGTCTGAGCCAGAAATTTGAAGGGGGGAAACTGGCGAGTATTACGTGGTTTCAGCAACATTGCACGTTACTCCGACAACACGACATATCATGTAAAACCCAATTGTAGGTTAAAGATTCAATTCAATACTGGAGCTCAAGCAACTTCAAGGTTCTGAGACTACCTATGTAACTTTCTCGCAGTTAACATATAAATTGATAAATACAATTGAAGTGCACGATAGGCTGATCTCCTTTGACTGAAGGCACCGGTAACTTCTGAGTCCGAGCAATTACGCGGAGTTCAGCTGCATTGAAAGTTCGCTTAATTGAATTTCTCAACCGTTGTGTTGTTTGGTGCATGATATAATCACCCTTAAAAGGCAGCTCTATGTAGACCTTCTTTTTCTCTACAGTGACCACCTCTTCAGATGGTACTTTTGTTTACTGTGCCTATCTATGAACCTTCTGGGGTAACCATTTGACTGTAGAACAGAAGTAATCAGGTCTAGCTCTTCCCCAAGACTGTCGTGCGTACAGATTCGTCTTGCCCGTGTAAACAGCGTATTTACTAATGTTCGTTTATATTGGACCGGTGTAAAGCTACTGAAGTTTAAGTATCGGCCGGACCACGTAGATTTCTTATAGACAGTTCTTTTAATCGAGCCATCTCGCGACGACTTATGAGAATATCTGAGAAGCATGGACGAATCAAGTTGTGAATCGGCTCCTACCTCAAATTCACAAGTAACCTTCAAGTTAGGGTGACAACTATTTAGACGTTGCACCAGGTTATCTATCACCTGTTTAGATCGACTGAATATTAAGTGTCGTCGACGTAACGTTTGTAATATGACAATTTTCCTATCTCCGTAGCTAGCTGTTGCTCAAATTTTTACCATGAAAAAGTCTGCCAAGATGGGACCTAGTGGACTTCCCATGGCTACTCCGTCTATTTGACGGTAGGACTGCTCGAGAAAACGAAAACTGACATTCTCAGTACAGAGCAGCAAAGTTTCCTTCAATATGTCGGTCGGAAGTGGCAACGAAATGTGACTCATTTCAACGAGCTCACAAATATACTCAATCGTTTCGTGTAGCGGAACATTTGTGAACAGTGACTGGACGTCTACAGAGCACATCAGTTCTTCAGCAAGATTGATTCTGTCCAAGTCACCGACCAATTCAAAAGAATCCCTAATGGAGTGTTTCTGAAATTTTTGTCTTAATGGGGTTAGAGTAGGCGACTAGCCAGCGTGCCAATTATGGTAAGGGGAGTTTGTCATTGCCAAATTGGCCTCAGTGGCATCCCAGGCTTGTGCGTCTTCGGTAGGCCGTACAGTTGGGGTGTTGACGATCCACACGGCTTAAGCGACTTATACGTTACCTCATCAATAATCCTCAACTGTAAGAGAAGCTGAAGATGTCGTCCTATGCGGTCCTCTAGTTCGGTGACATTATCCACTCTCTCTATTGGCTGAAACTTTGTTTTGTCATCCAATATTGCTAACATCTTCTGTACATACGCATCTTTGTCTAGAACGACAGCCCCTGAGCCCTTGTCCGGCTTAAGTATAACTACGTTTTTTGACTTAAGCTCTCTTAACGATTGCAGGTGTTGCCTCGTGATAGCACACCGGCTATTACTCGGAGTCATGATAAACCCATGCGCTATATATCGGTGAATTTAGTCTTTAGTCGACCTAGGTTGTCAGCACTAGTTGGTCGAAGATCGGATAATTGATCAATAAGATTCTCAAACTGGGCTTCAATACAAATGCGATCAGGCTTATGTGATGGTATTTTATAATCAAGACCTAAAGCTAACGCTTCTAGTTGCAGTGAATTCAATTGTACTGAAGAATAGTTTAGTACGTACTTACTGGGATCCAGGGGAGTTGCTTCCGCACCTTGCTTCGTGCGTGACTTCCATAACCGGAGCATGATATAGGTCCTTTTGTACGACGATGATTTTCTTACAGAATAGTGTAAAAATGATACGACAGCAAAGTGTCAAGTTTTCGACGACGGATGTTTTGCGTAGCGCGTGCTTGAATGTACTGTCCCGCAACTTTCGACGACTGAGCTTGCGGACGTCCGTCCCAGTTGTATTTCCCCGGGCAGTCTGGTTCAAAGCAACTCACGATCTCAAGTCGATATCACAACGCGGTAGATTTACTTGGACACTGTGTTGCTGTTGCGGCTTTTGAGCATCAGGATTTTGCTTACCTGCTCTCATGTGCCTCTACAGGAGATGCTTTGGAATCCGTTTGTTGTTAATCCCACGAAAATGTCTTAACCAACAAAACTGATTGAGCATCGGTATAACTTAACCCGCGTACTTGCTCGTGGGCCAATGTATCTTAGTGTTCGGAACCACATCGGACAGACCAAATACCTAAGATACGTCTTAGACATTACAGAAGGAAGCGGCCCGGACACTGCACATTCTTCTGAGTATAATTTTAGTGAAATACTAGTCGATTCACCGCTTATCCAAATCTTGACACAAATGACAATTTAGCAGAAATTTAATCCAATTTTAATCTAGAATACAACACAAGAACCCTGTTATCAGGTGTAATTTTGTAGATCTCGTTGGTAACCAGGTTCTGTGTGCTGCGGAGGATCCATCAGATAACAGATTGCGACGTTGGACACGCCACTCATACCAGCCAATGACTGGTACTGAGTCCTTTAATGCTGGTGTGCTTCTATTTGTTTATGTTCTTGTTCCATAAACGAGAACTGCCTACTGCAACCCACCCGAGATCCTCTTATTACTGCGAGGGAGATTTGAATTCAAATACGGTTCCCAGAGATATTCGGAGCCCCTACTTCCGAGTAGTACAACAGCCTATACAGCACTGATTCTCGATAGACAAACAGCTTAGTGCTGATCTTCAGGCTGCATTTCTTCAGAGGACATATTTCGGGATGTCCAGAAGCAGCGCTAGTTTTTGTGACAGGAGCTAACAACTCGCAACACACGCACAGATCTGTAGATAGTTTGCCTCTCAAGCAACAAAAGTCTGTGAAGTTATCCGCAACGTATCGAGTGATGCGGACTCCAGGTGTAGACATAACACTTTCACCTGGTAAAAGGCTGAAAGAAATAATATATATCACATGTCCTGATACCTAAACGAATTTTGGATGCCTCGGTTCCGAAAGCCATGGTCGGTCGTTGGAGCTTTCGGATTACCTTATGTGAAAAACAGCATGTGCGTTATCTAATTATCTAGCCGACTTGGGGCGTCGAAACGCCGAAGATCTGACAAACAGCCATCCGCGAGGTATTCAACTTCACTATCGTCCTCAGCCTTCTGCAAAGTAACCGTTAGCACACCGGTCTAATATATGCTAAACATGGTTGGAGCTAAGATACAACAGTGCGCATCCCGCCAGCGATAATGCTAAACTCATCAGAGGTCGATCCACGTGATCGCACCTTCGCTTTCATACCCACATGCAACATATTACTTAGATTGGCGAACTTACATGGACAATTAATCTTACAAGGTACCATCCACAGGGCCTCAGGGCTCACGAAATCAAATGCCTCGCTAAAATCCACAAAAAGGGCATACAGTGGCTGATTGCGTCTACAGCACCTCTCCCAGATTTGTTGAGTAGCCAACACCATGACAGTCGTACTCTGACTCGCGCGGTATTTATAATGCCTCTCAAGAAACCTGGTATCAAAAACTCCTGCATGTGGTCGGTTCAGCAAGATTCTTGTTAGAGTCTTTCCGGTGCAAATCACACACACACACACTCACACACACAATCCAAACACACATGAGCACTGAAATTGTTCAGTTATCAGGACAGCTTTAGACTGACGACCATGTCTTTCTGACAGCCATCTGTTAATATTGTCACGACCTGTATCATCGAACGGGGAGGATTAGAGTGATAAAGTGGTAGCAGATGCAGAGTGCCATTTTTCGTGTGGTCGCGCTCAACATTGTGTATTCTGATCGGTGAAGAGTTACAACTGGCTTCCCTAATTACACCATCCGTCTCTCAAGTCAGGAGACCATCCTGCCCACTCCCAAAGCACACACTCAACCCCAGCACTTTCGGTGTACTGTTTCGTGGCACAACGAACGGGATGCCGTAGTCTGCTGAAATGGTACCATACAAAACGCTTCAAAAGTGGCTAACTTGGAAGCGGCTGGGAATGCGGCAGATGCAGTCGAATGTGAGCGACGTTCAGTTCACATTTATGTATGTTCCATAAGCAGTTGGCGTTGGTGATTCAGATAACCTGGTCAGTCAGCATGGTGTCATAGAGAAGAACCTATAACAGATATGTTGTTTGTAAATGAATGGCTTGACTTGATCTGTCTCCTGCTGTGTCTACATGCCATTACAATCGAGTTATGCATGTGCCAAGTTTGTACAAAATGTGATACCCAGAAGCTAAAATGATTGCTCATCCTCGAGTTGAAATCGTTTATCAATAACGTATGGCATGTAGAAGCAACTAAATGCTCTTACCACCAAAAGGGTCAGGTAGTTATTTCGACTACTTTTATCCTTGAGACCTGTATAATTTCCGTTTTGTAGCTGAGCATGCCTCTAGGTTTACCGATCCTCTAACTGTACAGAACAATAAATTCATTCTTCACATGATGCGATGGTGCCCTCTGTTAGTAATGTGATACTGTTTGTCATTAACTATTACACTGAACACTCGGGATTGGGGACCCCTTTGCAAGAGCAGAAATTTCTGGCAGGCACGCGATTTTTGCTAAGCCAAGGCGTTCAACAGATCACCGGTGGCGTGATACAATGCTCAGAACCATTTATATAAAATAAATCAGCATTTCCTTTTAGAGAGGAAATGAAACTGATCCTGCTGATGTTTTCGTTATAAACGCCAAAGAAACACACAATCCTCATATTTCAATCGGGATTGATAGGTTACGCTGGCTTCTGAAAAGCATAACACATCTTGTCATATAAATTCTGGTTGCAGCCGACGAACACAATATGAAGTTTGGATGCTGGTTGATAACAAACGAGCCATGGGATAAACGTTGCTGTTTTACTATGGACTTTAGCTGAAGACGTGAGTATTACATCTTGTACAGGAATTAAAGTGGAAGAGTTAGAACCTTATGCATAGTGACCTTTTTAATAGTCAAGGCATAGCAAAGGCAATTACTAAACGACACATGATGGTTTTGTGAATTATACGCCTGAATTATTCCTTCGACGTTTGAAACATTATGTTAGGTTTTGCAAGCACTTACTTGAAACTTAAAGTTGTCAAACCAAAAAGTCTAACTCCATTACCATTCTGTTTACTTTCTCTGAAGTTCATGTGTATAAGAGCTTCACATGAAGATTCTCGACAACTTTTTGTAATATTTCGAGGCGCTTTACAAAGGAAGCAATTACGACATTAGTATGACAGCGTGCTCAAGCTGCGCGGTGTCAAACGTGTTTCTAGGTGATGGGCTCCAGTGAGTTGGAAAGGCCTGTTCGGCGTGTTTCCCTAGAATGCTTACGTTTGAAACATGGGGTCGTTGGGCGTGCAGCTACATCAAACGGAGATCCTAGTTCTCTCCTTGCACGAACTGAATGAAAGATAGTTGGGTTTCCAATGTGTAATATTACAACATTATTTGGTGTCCTGATCAAACACGTTTATGTTGCAGCAAGATCAGTGTTATATCTCACTTGCACAAGGAACCACCTAGCGGGCTCTGTTGTCATTGGTCGGTGCAGAGAATGAGCGTAGCGCAATATCAACAACCTGTAAGTTAATTATAATTGTATTTCTCTGTAAATAAGTTATAATTTGTGTTGACGGATTTACCACACTTACTGCATCTATGTGACTTAGCACTGAACTGAGAATATGTGAGGTTCCGGTTATGGTCTCCCAGGTACATGGTACAGAAGCTGAGGGGTTTCGATATATTCAGGTTATCAGATTTGTTTACAATAATTCCAAACTTATTTTATTAAAAAACGACACAGTTTGCTTCAAATACATGTGGGTGTTTGACATCCAGGGTTCCTTACAACTCACAGGGTTACCGCACAAACAAATACCGATTACGCGATCGGAATAAAGTGTGGCATATTGTCATGCGCAACAGTGAGTGGATCCTGGATGTTGAACAGTATTCGTCTACAGCCACAAATTTTACTTACAGTCATTTTGCTTGCTGTCATATTTATCGTCTTTACCAATGAAAGTTGTTAACTTCGCGATTGTGTTTTTATATTATTGGACGATTGTTTTCCCTACAGCTCGTTTCGGACATGTGGTAGATGAACCGTTGTAGACTATTCTGCCAGATTTGCAAAGTGTGACAAACATCTATCTCAGATATTCCTTCTGTTAATTAATACGTCAAAAATAAGCAAGAGCACCACTTCGTGGTTGCAGTGGGTGACATTCCTATCTTCTCTCGTATCAACCACTGTTATCCTCAAGGCGGTTAAATGCATATGCACTTTGGGTGATTCATTCGCCGTTCCATTGCACTCTGCGTTCACTTGTCACTGGACACCTCTCACTGACAAATTTCAACCGGATGTGTGTAAATGCAAACATCAATGCACTTAACTGACTATTTGGACTCCGAGCATAAAGCTCGATCTATGAACCGCAAGATCGCGCGAACTGTGACAAGCTGCGTAACCGCCATATAGATAAACCTACAGAAATGCCTATCGGCTTGAACCATAGTTCAAATAACATCACCACCACTCGGTTTGGATGCAGAAAACACAGGACCCGTACCTTCCACTTCCGGTCATAAGTGCACCCCGTTAGGCATTCAGTGGTACACTGACGTTCACAACTTTCCCGGTTTCGTTTTGTGAATAGTTTCATAAAACATCCTGGAGATAATCGAACTCAGTTTTGTAATACGTTCAAACAGATTGTATTCATGTAAACAGTTTCAAGTGTTTGGGTGCCTTGTGTGCGTTTTCTTGTGAACCTCCGTTTTATTTCATTTCATCGGCTTCCTACTCTCCTTTACATTATGACTCTTTATTTAGTTACATTTCTTCTGGTGTAAAACCTGCCAAACCATTGTAACGAGATACAAATGCCATATAAAATCATCACCGTGTCCAACATTTGCCTAGAATGACATTGATCGGTAACAACGTGTGGAGAAATATAGACAACCAAATTTTGATGCAGCTCACTTATCACTCCAAACAATAGCTTTCAAATTAGCATAAACATAACGTGGACTACAATAATAATGCCACTTAGATGCAACTCTCTAGTAATTCCATCCAGACCATAAAATGACTAAGCTTTTTGGTGGCTCTGCGGGGTCACTGACGTATTAGACCATCCGACATGTAGTGCATTTCTGCTGAACAGAGTCCTCGGGTAGGAGAGTGATATGTCTGCTAGTGGTGTGTGACCGATTCTTCCGCATACACTTTACGTGTGCCATTGGTCTATAGATAGCTGTTTGAATTGACGATCTTGTAGACTGTATTGAACATTGCAACTTATCGTTCTCACAACGTATACTGGCTGACGCTGAACCGACTGCGCAATAGCTTCTGTACGATGTTGTTGTAATAACCCTTATTAATATAATAGTCCTTCCGTATAAGCGGTATACAGACCACTCTGTATTCAGTACCAAAAGCACGCCCATATTTACCAACGTCGTGCATATAAGAAGTTTTGACTGACTTACAAGTAACCTAATTTAGCTAGCATTCTACTTTTTAAACACTGATAGTTCTTTCGGTCAATATCATGCAATCCTAGGTGTACAGTTTGGGCGTAAGTCATTCTCCATTGTGTGTACTAAAATCTGCCATATCATTACCTCAACTTTCCGCCGGAAACTTCTGATAAAGTGCAGTGTTTAGAGGATATCAGTATTATTCATAATTGGAGGAGCAACCTCTACTTCAGTTCTTGATACGAGATACTTCACAAGCGCTTTCCAGAAGGTTGTATTCATAGAGTTCAGTAAACTGTTGAATCACGAGCTGTACAATTGAAACACGGTTCGGCGATCAAAATAATGTACAAATGTTCGAGTGTTCCTGGACAGACGACATAAACGGTCTGCTTCAACTTATTTCAATGTTCATTTTCGGCGGTAAGGGTAGGCAATTTGCTGGTTTAAGTCCATACGGAAACCACATTATTCACAAGCGAGGATTTGAGTGCTGAACAGTAACGTTGGTGAATTTCTGTGTTTGAAGAATGCTTGAAGAATCCTGCCGAGGCTGACTATCCCTTAGAGGATTTGATGCATTCCATGACACTTTGGGATTTGTTAATACAGTCCAGGTATGATATTCTTGAGCTTCCAGCGTGGTTTCGTAGCTCTCCTGGCAGAAGAGATGGAGCTTCTAGGTAAGCGGTTCCCATCGCCAATCCGATTCCAACTGGAGTTGACAATTTTCACAATTTTGTCTCCCCTGTGTTATGTTTTGACGTAACTTGGAAAGGAAATTCAGATGACATTTCTGTTTCCGTCAGCAAAATTAAACCTTTCAGGCTTCAACTCACACGATACTTACAGAGTAAAAGGTTTTATTCTAAACTGGATACCCAGCGATCATTAGTTCGCCAGGCTTTTCAAACATTGTTTTCGGAAGCACTAAGTTAGTCTCTTCAAGCTCTTGGTTGATCTTAAGATAACATTTTCTTGTGGCTTCTCACAGTAGCATGAAGGTGGGTAAAGTCTCTGTTTGCGATGACACTCTGGCCATTTTTATGAGGTACATTCTGTGAAGTAGATACTGAGCTCCTAGTAGCGGGTAGTTCGGACAACTTTTTCGAAGTTTTTTGATTCATTCACACTAGCAGACCTCTGTGCGCCGCTGAATGATCACAGGAAGTGTTCGCGCCATTACCGACAGTTTTATGTGCGGTCGAGTCATTAGGACTAGGACAAAATGGTCCAAAAGTTGGAAGAACGAGCCTGGCGCAGTTACCGTGCCTGGTACGGACAAAAAGTGGCTATTGATCAGGCGGCCACCCACTTGGCGTACACCTTTGACTCAATAACCGTGGCACAGTCCCGCAGCCTATTTCGACGCAAATGTGGTAACATAACATTGTCGCCTGTGCTCATGCCAAACCTATTCACCATTGTATGCCCTTCCAACCCCTAAATCATTCTTTAAACATGATCTGGTCCTCACTTGGTCCAGCACGATTGTAGACTACAGTCAAATGAACTTCCTGTTCTCCAAAACACTTCGTGTCCCAACTCTGGTAGTGTTCTCGTGCATACGTGTACACTTTCGATGGAAACTCGTTCACTTGTCTGATTGTTTGAAACATAAGCCGTTTGATAAAGTTGTTAGTTGGGCTACGTAAACGTGAACATCACACTACATGTTTTTGAATGTCTATCCTAGTAGACAACAGCCAGTGTTGTGACTCCGTAATATCAAACCGTAACCATAGTCTCATCTAACGGCAAACAGTAACATTTGACAATCTCAGTAGCGTAACCATTATAATGCCTGATACAAAACTAGCAAAAACGGTTACAGGTCTACTATGTTAGAAGGTGCACGATGTTCTGACCCCAGTAAGATGGGTATGAGGCAGGTACATTATAGACATATTTTAAAAAGTGCAGCCTTTGAAGGGAATGACTAAATCAACTGTGATTTGCCATACATTTTCAACACTAATTCATATATTATACTACGTTTTCAATTAAGAATTATCTGAGCGCGGTCAGCTCAACGCTGCAGAACTTCACTTTGTGATAAAAGTAAGTGGACTAAACGGTTTAGATTGCAACCATCTTTCTAGAGCTGTGGTCTTTTCATTCACCCAATCTCAGGAGACAACAACTGTAAGAGCAGCTGAAGATGTCGTCCTATGCGGTCCTCTATTTCGGTGACATTATCCACTCTCTCTATTCGCTGAAACTTTGTTTTGTCATCCAATATTGACATCTTCTGTACATACGCATCTTTGTCTAGAACGACAGCCCCTGAGCCCTTGTCCGGCTTAAGTATAACTACGTTTTTTGACTTAAGCTCTCTTAACGATTGCAGGTGTTGCCTCGTGATAGCACACCGGCTATTACTCGGAGTCATGATAAACCCATGCGCTATATCGGTGAATTTAGTCTTTAGTCGACCTAGGTTGTCAGCACTAGTTGGTCGAAGATCGGATAATTGATCAATAAGATTCTCAAACTGGGCTTCAATACAAATGCGATCAGGCTTATGTGATGGTATTTTATAATCAAGACCTAAAGCTAACGCTTCTAGTTGCAGTGAATTCAATTGTACTGAAGAATAGTTTAGTACGTACTTACTGGGATCCAGGGGAGTTGCTTCCTCACCTTGCTTCGTGCGTGACTTCCATAACCGACTGATATAGGTCCTCTTTGTACGATCGATGATTTTCTTACAGAATAGTGTAAAAATGATACGACAGCAAAGTGTCAAGTTTTCGACGACGGATGTTTTGCGTAGCGCGTGCTTGAATGTACTGTCCCGCAACTTTCGACGACTGAGCTTGCGGACGTCCGTCCCAGTTGTATTTCCCCGGGCAGTCTGGTTCAAAGCAACTCACGATCTCAAGTCGATATCACAACGCGGTAGATTTACTTGGACACTGTGTTGCTGTTGCGGCTTTTGAGCATCAGGATTTCGCTTACCTGCTCTCATGTGCCTCTACAGGAGATGCTTTGGAATCCGTTTGTTGTTAATCCCACGAAAATGTCTTAACCAACAAAACTGATTGAGCATCGGTATAACTTAACCCGCGTACTTGCTCGTGGGCCAATGTATCTTAGTGTTCGGAACCACATCGGACAGACCAAATACCTAAGATACGTCTTAGACATTACAGAAGGAAGCGGCCCGGACACTGCACATTCTTCTGAGTATAATTTTAGTGAAATACTAGTCGATTCACCGCTTATCCAAATCTTGACACAAATGACAATTTAGCAGAAATTTAATCCAATTTTAATCTAGAATACAACACAAGAACCCTGTTATCAGGTGTAATTTTGTAGATCTCGTTGGTAACCAGGTTCTGTGTGCTGCGGAGGATCCATCAGATAACAGATTGCGACGTTGGACACGCCACTCATACCAGCCAATGACTGGTACTGAGTCCTTTAATGCTGGTGTGCTTCTATTTGTTTATGTTCTTGTTCCATAAACGAGAACTGCCTACTGCAACCCACCCGAGATCCTCTTATTACTGCGAGGGAGATTTGAATTCAAATACGGTTCCCAGAGATATTCGGAGCCCCTACTTCCGAGTAGTACAACAGCCTATACAGCACTGATTCTCGATAGACAAACAGCTTAGTGCTGATCTTCAGGCTGCATTTCTTCAGAGGACATATTTCGGGATGTCCAGAAGCAGCGCTAGTTTTTGTGACAGGAGCTAACAACTCGCAACACACGCACAGATCTGTAGATAGTTTGCCTCTCAAGCAACAAAAGTCTGTGAAGTTATCCGCAACGTATCGAGTGATGCGGACTCCAGGTGTAGACATAACACTTTCACCTGGTAAAAGGCTGAAAGAAATAATATATATCACATGTCCTGATACCTAAACGAATTTTGGATGCCTCGGTTCCGAAAGCCATGGTCGGTCGTTGGAGCTTTCGGATTACCTTATGTGAAAAACAGCATGTGCGTTATCTAATTATCTAGCCGACTTGGGGCGTCGAAACGCCGAAGATCTGACAAACAGCCATCCGCGAGGTATTCAACTTCACTATCGTCCTCAGCCTTC
This sequence comes from Paragonimus kellicotti, assembly GCA_014220965.1. Taxonomy (NCBI): domain Eukaryota; kingdom Metazoa; phylum Platyhelminthes; class Trematoda; order Plagiorchiida; family Troglotrematidae; genus Paragonimus; species Paragonimus kellicotti. The sequence continues at coordinate 22,998 of LOND01003126.1, read as the reverse complement.
TGCAAAGTAACCGTTAGCACACCGGTCTAATATATGCTAAACATGGTTGGAGCTAAGATACAACAGTGCGCATCCCGCCAGCGATAATGCTAAACTCATCAGAGGTCGATCCACGTGATCGCACCTTCGCTTTCATACCCACATGCAACATATTACTTAGATTGGCGAACTTACATGGACAATTAATCTTACAAGGTACCATCCACAGGGCCTCAGGGCTCACGAAATCAAATGCCTCGCTAAAATCCACAAAAAGGGCATACAGTGGCTGATTGCGTCTACAGCACCTCTCCCAGATTTGTTGAGTAGCCAACACCATGACAGTCGTACTCTCACTCGCGCGGTATTTATAATGCCTCTCAAGAAACCTGGTATCAAAAACTCCTGCATGTGGTCGGTTCAGCAAGATTCTTGTTAGAGTCTTTTCGGTGCATATTCACACACACACACAGGGCGGACTTCACACACATACAATACCAAATACACATGAGCACTGAAATTGTTCAGTTATCAGGACAGCTTTAGACTGACGACCATGTCTTTCTGACAGCCATCTGTTAATATTGTCACGACCTGTATCATCGAACGGGGAGGATTAGAGTTGATATAAGTGGTATGCAGATGCAGAGTGCCATTTTTCGTGTGGTCGCGCTCAACATTGTGTATTCTGATCGGTGAAGAGTTACAACTGGCTTCCCTAATTACACCATCCGTCTTCTCAATGTCAGAAGACCATCCTGCCACTCCAAAGCACACTACTCAAGCCCAGCTCCTTTCGGTGTACTGTTTCGTGGCACAACGAACGGGATGCCGTAGTCTGCTGAAATGGTACCATACAAAACGCTTCAAAAGTGGCTAACTTGGAAGCGGCTGGGAATGCGGCAGATGCAGTCGAATGTGAGCGACGTTCAGTTCACATTTATGTATGTTCCATAAGGCAGTTGGCGTTGGTGATTCAGATAACCTGGTCAGTCAGCATGGTGTCATAGAGAAGAACCTATAACAGATATGTTGTTTGTAAATGAATGGCTTGACTTGATCTGTCTCCTGCTGTGTCTACATGCCATTACAATCGAGTTATGCATGTGCCAAGTTTGTACAAAATGTGATACCCAGAAGCTAAAATGATTGCTCATCCTCGAGTTGAAATCGTTTGTATCAATAACGGTAAATGGCATGTAGAAGCAACTAAATGCTCTTACCACCAAAAGGGTCAGGTAGTTATTTCGACTACTTTTATCCTTGAGACCTGTATAATTTCCGTTTTGTAGCTGAGCATGCCTCTAGGTTTACCGATCCTCTAACTGTACAGAACAATAAATTCATTCTTCACATGATGCGATGGTGCCCTCTGTTAGTAATGTGATACTGTTTGTCATTAACTATTACACTGAACACTCGGGATTGGGGACCCCTTTGCAAGAGCAGAAATTTCTGGCAGGCACGCGATTTTGCTCCAGCCACAGGCGTTCAACAGATCACCGGTGGCGTGATACAATGCTCAGAACCATTTATATAAAATAAATCAGCATTTCCTTTTAGAGAGGAAATGAAACTGATCCTGCTGATGTTTTCGTTACATAAACGCCAAAGAAACACACAATCCTCATATTTCAATCGGGATTGATAGGTTACGCTGGCTTCTGAAAAGCATAACACATCTTGTCATATAAATTCTGGTTGCAGCCGACGAACACAATATGAAGTTTGGATGCTGGTTGATAACAAACGAGCCATGGGATAAACGTTGCTGTTTTACTATGGACTTTAGCTGAAGACGTGAGTATTACATCTTGTACAGGAATTAAAGTGGAAGAGTTAGAACCTTATGCATAGTGACCTTTTTAATAGTCAAGGCATAGCAAAA